>CATQJA010002615.1:0-160000 GCA_958295435.1 Mesorhabditis spiculigera | reverse complement strand
AACTAAAACATACTAAAGACAACGTAAAATACAATATTTCTAACTTTTTTTACCAAGCTTTTCCACTTTAAATATAATTAAAACGTGGTAAAAACACTTTGTGTTTGATTACAAGGCCGCCAGGAAAAATATTGGTCCCCTCCCGGAAATCCGAATTTACTAAAACACAACTAAAATACTTCCCATCACGTGGCTATGGTTTACTGTACCCCGCCCCCGCCACCCCGAGGGTCCCAAATTTTTGAATATTGACGTTATTTTTCGAGATTTTTCGACGCCATCCGATAGAGCATCGAAAAATACGCTACGAGTTTTCATTTCCGCCGAAAATAATGTAATGTAAAATAGTTACAGCAAAAACAAAATTGAAGTGCGATTTCCCTAAGTGAGCAAGAGGTTCAAAGCCAGTTTTCGACATTTTCGACATTTTTACAAAATTTCTCTGAGCGCCACTTGATAGAGCGTCAAAAATTATACTAAGCGTTTTAATTATAACCCAAAACCATGTAAAATGGAATAGTTATGGCAAAAACAAGCAAAATCCGAATTGCCGCTCAAACACTATTTGAATTGTATAAATTTTAATACTTATTTTTCGCAATTTCCGGCCAGGGATAGTAGTTCGGACCTAGGGATAGGGATAGGACCCGAGTGGTGGCCTTAAAAAAATTTTTGGGGCCTTCCGGCTCGGGGGAGGGGGGGGTAAAGTAAACTCTTACCCATAACGCCCATCTCTTTGCAGATCTGATGTCCCGCCTCCAGCGCCTCGATTAATGCCGCCTCGTTTACCCCGCCAACAAGCTTAACCCAAACCCCGAATTACCTCGCACTCACTTACCGTGCAATTCTGTCCCCATTCTGCTGTCCCTTGCTCGAATGTCTTTTTATCCCGTTATACTCGCATACATGTCTACCGTCTAAAATAGCGCCTACAATAAATTCGTGCCGTTTAGAACGTGTTGCGTTGCATCCCGCTTTCAAGATCGTATTTTTAAAGGGCACGTTCAGGCGCGTTTTTTGGAAAAAAGCAAAGATTTTTGCCGCGGCCGGGGGTCGAACCCGGGCCCTCCGCTCGGGAGGCGCGGATGCATACCAGTCAGCCACAGCGACAACCTGGCGAGGGGGGCGTGGGGCGCCCCACGCCGCAAAGGAAGGGAATGGCCTGTCACAGCACGGGCAGGCAGCGCGCGCGGTCCCGACGTCCATAGGGTGTACACGTTGGGACGAGTACACGGCCCCTCCCTGAACGTGCGCTTTAATCCGGCTTCGTGGTGCTCTTGTTTTACACCGAAGAGTTCTTCACGATTCGCGGGGGATCTACCTTGTTCCTGGCGGCCCTGGTTGGCCGAGCAATATTGTAATAGAAAGTGTTTTTACATTGTTTATATTTTTAGTATGTTTTAACGATATTTAAGGTGAAAAAACTTTCAAAAAGGGAGAAAAATGTTTGAAAACGTCGAAAATTGGTCATTTTTAGTCGAAAAATCAATTTTTCTACCGAAAATTACATTGTTAGTCAAAATTGGTGGGATTTTGTGCTTGGAAATAGTTAAAAAGGATGTAGACCGATGATGCCCGGATCCAATTTGTAACACTTGCATTATTCCCGAAATTTCGGTTCTGATCGATTCCAGGTCGACGTGTCTTCGGCGTCGCCGAGTTTGTCATTGTCGTCGGTGCCGTCTTCTGCCAGTGCTTCTTCATCTACATCATCCATCGAGGTCAATTCTTCCGCCGCCAAGAAGCAGGCTTTGATTTGAGGGCAGGCTAGCAGAGATTGTTTGAGGAAATGGACGGACCCCGAGAGGAGGGCAGGCTAGCAGAGATTGTTTGAGGAAATGGACGGACCCCGAGAGGAGGGCAGGCTAGCAGAGATTGGAGGAGGAAATGGACGGACCCCGAGAGGAGGGCAGGCTAGCAGAGATTGGAGGAGGAAATGGACGGACCCCGAGAGGAGGGCAGGCTAGCAGAGATTGTTTGAGGAAATGGACGGACCCCGAGAGGAGGGCAGGCTAGCAGAGATTGTTTGAGGAAATGGACGGACCCCGAGAGGAGGGCAGGCTAGCAGAGATTGGAGGAGGAAATGGACGGACCCCGAGAGGAGGGCAGGCTAGCAGAGATTGGAGGAGGAAATGGACGGACCCCGAGAGGAGGGCAGGCTAGCAGAGATTGGAGGAGGAAATGGACGGACCCCGAGAGGAGGGCAGGCTAGCAGAGATTGTTTGATTTGTCGATTGGGGCTGACAGTTGGCAGATAGCCAACTGCTCAGATATCTGCCAAAGATCCGTCATTTCGCTTAGAAAATTCGGCTGCGCATGGTTTTTATGGGGACTCATCGCTGGTAAAAATTTTGTCCCGTTAGGATGAGACGGCCAAATGGCGAAGGGGTTTTTGCGACACCCTGTAGATGGGAACTAATCTACACGGGCCTTCCTGATTCCCTTAATCAATGCGCGTATCGCCAAAAAAATAACCATTTCAGTTGGAGCCGAAGCACGCGGGTGGCAGGCCGCCGAGCAGGGTGAGAAGATTGCTAGAAACATACCTTTAGTGGTATAAAGAAAAAAACGGCTCTTTCGCAGTATCGGTGGGTAAGGATTTTTTGGATTAATCTAGAAATGCCTAGTAACTTTACCAACTCAATAGGAAGTAGTTTCATAAGCTTTTTACTACAAGAAAAACCCGATTTTTCACCAGAAAAACTATCTAAACACTCAACAAAAAATTTATGCAATTTTTTGAAAAAGTCGAAATTTTTATTGAAAAAATAAACATTTTTGTATTTTTGTAATTTGTATTTTTTACGTTTCGAGATAGTACAAAATAGTTTAGAAACATATTCGCCATTTATGTTTCCAAAGATTGGTTTCTCAGAAAAAAATTTCTTCGCCTCCCCCCCCCCGATAATGCCAAAGAACCAAAAAATGCGTTGTTCCCTTCCAGGCTGAGGGTCGTTGCCCGATTTGCGAGCATGTCCGGGTGCTGGGGGACTATTTGCAGGCCCCCGTCAAGACTTGCAGGCCCTGTTCTGACTTCTTCCGGTGGGTGGAGATTGCGCGTTTGCGAGCCGTACTCGAAAAAAATCGTCGTTGGGAGGAGAATTTGGGATTTCAGGCGCAGCACCGGGCCCAACGCTCAGCCCATCCCGCCGTGCCCCCGCCGCGGCCAGTGCCCCCCGGACGGTAGGGAATCACACAACACCGACAGTACCATAAGAAAATGCCGAAAAAGTTATATACAGGGTGTCCCAAAAATGATCCCCCTCTAGCGGTCCGCAGTGCCATCCGATTTTTATGATTTTTGGGTATCTATCAAAAGCTCTCGACGAGCTGAGCAGATATTTTCTTGCCGATTTTTGAAATTCCCGAATTTTTATAACCTTTACCAACATTTATCCGAAATTGGCTGGATTTTAAATGCCTTCTAACAGCAGGTGTTTCTAACAAAATCCCCCATTTTCCAAATTTTTGTGTCTTCCCTGGTCAACTGAAGTTCTTCGTATTCTTCGTTTTTTTTTTTAGCGAAGTGCCCCGGGTGTCGGCTGCGGAAGGCCCGGGAGGTCGGCTACGTCGAGCCGAACCGCTAAACGACGACGATCGCCCTGCCCTCCAAAATACTCGAACACCATTTTTTTCCAGTCGCAAAGCCCCGTTTTAACCTTAGATACAGATTAAAGGAGAATAGAAGTTAAGCTCGCGTTTCAATTAATGGTGAATCCCTCACCCGCTTTCGATACGTAACTTTGTCTCAAATTCCTGATTTAAAAAAATCGGCTTCTCTCCCCCTCACACGGCTCTGGCTGTCGATAAACGGTTTTTTGGACTCAGTTGATTTGCACAAACACACGCAACATGGCTGCGAAGGGAATCTGCTAAAATATCGAACATAGGAAATACGGTTTTCAGAAATCAGAAAGAAGAGAGAGAGAGAGAGAGAGAGAGAGAGAGAGAGAGAGCACCAGCAGTTGAGTAATTGTTGCCGGTTGATCGAAGTTTCATACTCGCGCTCTTTCCAGGGGAGCACGACTTTCGTACTCACCGAAAGTTTCGTACTTGCCATATTAACAGAAGTTTCATACTCGTGCTCTTTCCAGGGGAGCACGACTTTCGTACTCACCGAAAGTTTCGTACTTGCCATATTAACAGAAGTTTCATACTCGCGCTCTTTCCAGGGGAGCACGACTTTCGTACTCACCGAAAGTTTCGTACTTGCCATATTAACAGAAGTTTCATACTCGTGCTCTTTCCAGGGAGCACGACTTTCGTACTCACCGAAAGTTTCGTACTTGCCATATTAACAGAAGTTTCATACTCGCGCTCTTTCCAGGGGAGCACGACTTTCGTACTCACCGAAAGTTTCGTACTTGCCATATTAACAGAAGTTTCATACTCGTGCTCTTTCCAGGGGAGCACGACTTTCGTACTCACCGAAAGTTTCGTACTTGCCATATTAACAGAAGTTTCATACTCGCGCTCTTTCCAGGGGAGCACGACTTTCGTACTCACCGAAAGTTTCGTACTTGCCATATTAACAGAAGTTTCATACTCGCGCTCTTTCCAGGGGAGCACGACTTTCGTACTCACCGAAAGTTTCGTACTTGCCATATTAACAGAAGTTTCATACTCGCGCTCTTTCCAGGGGGAGCACGACTTTCGTACTCACCGAAAGTTTCGTACTTGCCATATTAACAGAAGTTTCATACTCGCGCTCTTTCCAGGGAGCACGACTTTCGTACTCACCGAAAGTTTCGTACTTGCCATATTAACAGAAGTTTCATACTCGCGCTCTTTCCAGGGGAGCACGACTTTCGTACTCACCGAAAGTTTCGTACTTGCCATATTAACAGAAGTTTCATACTCGCGCTCTTTCCAGGGGAGCACGACTTTCGTACTCACCGAAAGTTTCGTACTTGCCATATTAACAGAAGTTTCATACTCGTGCTCTTTCCAGGGAGCACGACTTTCGTACTCACCGAAAGTTTCGTACTTGCCATATTAACAGAAGTTTCATACTCGTGCTCTTTCCAGGGGAGCACGACTTTCGTACTCACCGAAAGTTTCGTACTTGCCATATTAACAGAAGTTTCATACTCGCGCTCTTTCCAGGGGAGCACGACTTTCGTACTCACCGAAAGTTTCGTACTTGCCATATTAACAGAAGTTTCATACTCGTGCTCTTTCCAGGGGAGCACGACTTTCGTACTCACCGAAAGTTTCGTACTTGCCATATTAACAGAAGTTTCATACTCGTGCTCTTTCCAGGGGAGCACGACTTTCGTACTCACCGAAAGTTTCGTACTTGCCATATTAACAGAAGTTTCATACTCGTGCTCTTTCCAGGGGAGCACGACTTTCGTACTCACCGAAAGTTTCGTACTTGCCATATTAATCGGTTTCTTACTCGCGAGTATGAAACTTCTGTTAAAGGCGAGTACGAAATCCGCTTAGTACGAAACTGGCTGGGTGGGTGGCTGAGGCCCTAACCATAAAAAATCGAAAGCCAACACGATTTGTTTTCATGCAATTTCTCGCAATTGGTTGAAATATTTGATTTAAATCGAGATTTCTTTTCTTTTCCTGCACAGATTCGAGATCGGTTTTTTACATCCCCCATTTTATTTTCCAAAAAGACCCCAAAAGAACAAAATAACGGGCCGGTAGCCGAGTCTGTTGCCAGATACAGCTCATGGCAAATTCATGGAATGTTTCAACTAACCCCGGTCATCGAGAAAATATAAAAAGATAATTCCTGCCCACCATTTTCAACCTGCAGAAATTTAATGCTGTGAGCTAACTTTATTTCTGCTAAGCTTGTGAGCTATTTCAAGCTCATGGAAATGCATTTTGAGCCGCACACGCCTGTTTTCGTAAGTTCCCCCGCGTCTGTCACCCGCGTTGTGGTCTTCCCTCGTTTCAAAATCTACCGGACGTTTTATTCGGCCGCTGTGTGCAAAGACAAGCGTTTAACAAAGCTCATACATTCGGTGACTAGTCTAATCTCAGTGTTTTACAACCCGTAAAAATCTGGCAAAGCGGAAGCTAGTAACAGGAAGAGCCAGGCAGAGATTTGAGGATTCAGTGTGCAGAATTAATGGCAGAAATCACAAATTCACACGAAAGCCATCGAGTAAGCATTTAAGGGAGTTATAGAATACAACAAGACGAGTGTGAAAAATGAGCAGCAACAATACAGTGGGAACCAAGTAGAAAGCCAGGGCAAGCTTAACGGCTTGCAGGAAATTATCGGCTTGACGGCCGGCTGGCGGCGACGATGAACCCCTTGCTGAGGCCGACGAGGCATTGGAACTTCTTCGAAAAGTAGCCGAATCTGGAAAACAGGATAAACGGTTAATTCCCGAAGGATTGCTGCTAGCACGCCTTCTTCAGGCCAAAAAAACCCCAGAAAATTTAGCGGTGCTGGACCGGTAGCGGTAACGTAAAATTTCGAGGATTTCGAGAACAACACAACAATTTAAAAAAATTCGCAAAGCAAAAATAACCCTGAAAATGAGTACGTAAGCTATTTTTCGGGATTTTCGATATTTTTCGACATTCTGTTAACGCTATTCGATAGAACATCAAAAAATATACTAAGAGTTGTATATACAGCTGAAAATAAAGGCATTTAAGATAAGAGAAGTATTAACAAACAATTTACCGCCCGCTAACGAATCAGAACTCAAAAAAATGCTATTTTAATTGACGAAAATAGCAAGAATAAATAAAAAAATACTCAAATTTTAGTAAATTTTCATAGATTTTTGATCAAGCCAAGAGTTGATTTCCGGTGCCGACAACGGTCCAGAAACGCGCAAATACTTACCTATACCGTCCAGCCGGCAACACCGGAAACTCGCAGACGGAGTGCAGCGGCTTGGACGCCGGGTCGACGATGCAGTTCACCGCGTATTTCTAAAAATACTAATTTCCAAAAAAAAAATCCGGAAAAGATACCCATTGTATCGGGAGGAGGACGTTGGTCAGCGACGCGTCGTACAGCCCCACCCAGTCCCAGTAGGAGCCTGGAATTGTAGAGTCGAATATAATTTTTTTGCAAAGGCAACAATCCTTTCTTCTATTTGTTCTATTTGTTCTATTTAGAAGTTTACAGATTGCTTAATCGTGCAATAGAGAATATTTAATAGTGTTCTTATCAACATTTCATAACATTTTAGTAACAACTTGTCAAAGAAACTACTAAAATAAATTTGAAATGGTAATTTTCGCCCGAAATGGACCGTTTTTGGCCGAAAAATCGGCAGTTTTTGTAGCCAAAAGTAACGTACTTTTTTAGTAAGGATAAAACAACTAATCTTTTTTTACTTTCGAAAACGGGCTTCTAACGAAAATAAATTAAATTCTTTTTTATATATCTTTTCATCAAGTTTGTCCATTTTCAAAATTTTTACGGCGGAAAAAAGCAAAGTCGAAACAATTGATTCTGCTCCTCCCCCGATATTGCCAAAGAACCGATAAAACGCTCCCAAACGCACCAAATCTGCTCCACCAGCCCTTTAAGTATTGGAAGCGGACGGGCACCGGCACCGAATCGTTCCACGCGGGCATCTTCTCGAATTGGACGGCCCAGTTGACCGGGGCTCGAGGCGGCACTGACGCTTTTAATTTGCCTAAAATAATGATTCAAACAGGATGTTAATCCTTACAAAAAACGGGTCGATGGTCGCTCGTCTGCACCTCGTGGATCATGTCGTACTCGTCGACGGTGAGCTTGCCCTGGAAAATCGCGTTTAGAAAACGGATTTAGCTAGAAAAACGAATCTTCCTGACGCCAGCAAATTTCAGTCACGAATCAGCGGCGAAAATAGGGCATCTAGGATTTGCCTGGCGTGATCGATTCAACCCAGTTTAAAAGTTTTCTCAGAAATTGAACTCGATGGAAATCCGAATCCGGAGAGCCCAAATTGAAAATCTACGAGATGATTTCATTTTTTCACAGGATTCAGAATCCCGCGCCTTTAAAACAATTCAATTCTCCTTTTTGGAATGCAAAATCTAAACGGTGATCGATCTCGACTACAGAATTGCCGGTTGAAGGTTGGGTTGAATCGATTACGCTAGGCAAATTCCGAGGCGCCTAATTACGCAACAACTTCGGGACCAAAATATGTTTATTTTTATTTCTGCGTGATTCTGAGCCAAAATTCACCTTGGACAGCACGCGATCCGTCCACGAGGGCGTCCGCTTCAGGTCGTAGCTGTGGTTGCCGACGTAGTAGCGGTAGCTGGGCGGGAAGTTGATTGGGGCCTGAAAAATGCTTTGAAGCGAGAGAGAGAGAGAGAGAGAGAGAGAGAGGCGAGAGACCGAGAGAGAGAGAGAGGGGGGAGTGAGAGGCCCGAAACTCAGTGGAAACCCGGCCAAAACCCTAAAAATCCTCACCTCGGACCAATCCCCAAACACCAGCCGCCTTCGCCGTGCGGCGTTCAGCTGGTCGTGCTGGTCGAGCAGTTCGCGCAGTCGTTTCCCCTTGTAAAACGGCTCGAATCCGTCGGGGTCGATCTCGTTGCGGAAGTTCAGATCGCCCAGCCATATCCGATTCCTGAAATTAATTTGCTTATTTTTGCAAATTGCTGACCATATAAACGGATCTTCCGGGAAGGAGCACGTCTCGTCATTTCTGTACTGCAATATCCGGCGCTCGTTCTGGAGGACGTCGTGGACAAAGTGGGAGACGACGAACACAAACCCGCCCGCGACGGCTTCACCATGGCCCTAAAAAGATTTGTCATGGCAGAAAATTTTCAGTTAGGTAGTTTTTCGATAAAGACAAACGTCCTGCTTCCGTGTTAGCGGCGGACCCAGGCAATTTTTCTTTGATTCAGCCTATTCCTGCCCAGTAATTATATAAAATCTATTTTCTAATAATGTTAGTAGTTTAAAATCACGAAAACATTGCTAAATTAAAACGTTTTAAAATCCGAAGGGCTTGACGAGTTTTAGTCATCATTCATGTTTTTGACGAAAAACTGTGTAGAAGTGTCAGCGGAAACTGTCTTAATTTTATTTAAAGTGTTTTTGTCTTAAAAAAACAGTGTAAAATGCCATGAAAATCGTTTAAACGTAATTGCTTCGCTCCTAAATCAACATCGCAAAAAAAATTGCCTCGCTTCCACGCTAACACGGAAGCACCGGAAATAGCCGATTTTAAAAAACGTCAGAGGAAGGATGAAATCAGTGCGACAAAAAAAGGGAAAAAAGAACCGCGAAAAGTGATGAATTACCTTCAAAAGTATCCGTACGCCAATCGACCCTTTGTGCCCGAGGATTCCGCGCATCGTGTTCCGCGCGTACCGATAGTCGACGCTGCGTATTTCGCTGAGATGCGTGTTGTCGACGAGGACGAAGACTTGATTCGTCGCCTCAAAACAACCGTTAAAAACACATTTCTGAAGCTACCTGGTAAGTTCTCGCCACGACCACCATATTGGGCATGTTGGCGGCGAACCAGTCCATGAAATCGTTGGCCCAGGTCGACATTTTGGCGCCAAACGTCTCGAGGTGTTGCACTTCCTGCAAATTGTAAAATTAGTAAAAATGGTGGAATTTCGGTACCTGAAATCCGACGGCAATCATGTCGAGCTGCTGGTCGGCGAACCGGGAGAGCACTTGTGTGGCCGCCTCCGGGCTGCCGCTCTGCATCGCCACGTTGAAGGTGAGCGCCAGGATTTTCCATTTTCTAAACAGAACATTCTATCCAGTCCCAAATTAATCGACGTAAATGTGTGGCGAACCCTTGAATCAATGTAACCTTTTTCGGGCCTTACAAGGAGACCTTTTTGGGTGATCAGACGTTGCTACACCGGCAGGGCCTATCTTGTGCAGAATTTCGCGCCTAGTACATCAACATCTACGAAACGTTCATGTTAAAGACGTTATGAAGCCGTTTCGTGCCAAAACCTTGGAAACTGGTCCCTTTTAAGACCAAAACGTCTCCACTTTTTTTAGCAGGTCGTTTTGCAGATTTTGGACCCAGACTCGGAATCGGCGCAAAATTCTGCTAACAATAGGCCTGGCTAAAGCGCAAAACTATTTATGACCCTTTTGCACAAGCTCAAAAACTGGCACATTACTTTAAAGAATATTTATGCTCGGAATTGGCGGAAATCCCGGTTTTTGAACAATGTTTTTCAGACGCTTTTCCTACAAAACCTACCTCTCATCGTGCGCTGCGTTGTTCATCACCACCTCGTGCAACACTGGGCCATCAACTGCAAGGGCTAAACGGAAAAAATTCAAATTCTCTCCAAACAATCCCGAATCCAACCAAATAGCAACGGCAAAACGCCTCTGATCGCCATCTCACCGGCAATTGGTTGCAAAGCCATTTATTGCACGCTTCATAAAAATACAAGACTGTGTAGGAGGAATATGGCTAGCTTAAATCGAGACCCGACGATGAATATATAGAAAGGCTATAATACCAGGCAAAAATTTAGCCTAACGATAAGCACCGAATTTTGAAAGGGCGCTTTTTCGGGAGTCCACAGCCAGACATCACGAGACGATGGTGAGGGCAGGGAAAAACAGCGATAAGAGAAGGGCAAAGCGGTGGGTGGATGCTGGTAAACAAGTATTTGGGAGAACTAGAAAAAGCGGCTAACTAGACCGGGTAGACGGCACTGGACTGTTAGCGGGGGGATTTACCAAGGACAAAGCTAATTTTTATTTTTCCGCCTAAACCACGTGTTTTTGATAATATATGATGCATTTATTTTTATTTTTTTAGTAGTTTTTGATTGATAGAAAGTAGAAAAAAATTTAATATCTTAAAAATTCGGAAATTTTGCCTTTTTGGCCAAAGTTTTCGAGAATTTTATAATTTTTTGGTTTTTTATCTAAAATCTGTTTAAAAAAGGTTCATATTTTTTTATACGGCCGTACGGGGTTACTGAGCAATGATTTAGTACCACTGCTAACAGTCCAGTACCGGGTAGACATTTAAACGAAATTGGGAGCAGCACCTAACACTTTAGCAACGAAAAAACTAACTAACTGGTGAAAAAAGGGTGGTGGCCGAGTGACTGGCACTTTTTCGAGCTCAAAATCATAGCCTACAGCTCACCACCATCTTTCCAACAGGAATAAGATAGAAAAACGGGGGTAAATTCAAGAATTATACATTATCCGAGGGACCGTTCGAGCGTCGTTTAGTAGATGCGGCTCCACTGAAAGTAGTCGGGGTGCAGCTGGCCGGGTTGTGGATGGTTCTCTTCGTAGGCCTGAAAAAAAGACAGCAAATAAAATAAAAGTATTTAAAGTTTGTGGCAACGTGAAAAATTTTAATAAACTGTTCAAAATCGATCAATTTTTGGCCCGATTTTCCGTATTTGAGTCGATCCGATAGTAGGCAAGCCATCCCCTAATAAAAACCACGGAAAGAAAAGTGAAAAATAGAAGTTTAGGGCGTTTTAGAAAGCTTACGCTGTATAAAAACCAAACCGCGCCTAACAAAATCGATCAAAAATATACTCGCTCAGCGCCGGAAATCCCCTGTGAGCTTCATGCAAAAAAAACACTGAATGCCCTGGTTTTATACTAGAGGAAATACGTTAATTATGCGGCAAAGTACCTTATCAAGCTTTCCCTCCCGGTACAGCTTCTCGCGCTGCGCACGGATGGCCTCGGCCCGCTTCACCTGCTTCTCGTTCGTCATGCACTCGCGGTAGTCCCTGAATGGAAAAATTAATCTTGATCAACAATCAAAAAAATTGGTGCTTCGCCACCTGCTGTGTCAGCGGAACAGGGAAAATTTTCGAGGTTTTCTAGGGATAAATGAATTAAAAACGACTATTTCATAGTTTTTAATATTAAAAAATTTGAGTAACGCCAAAAAAAAAACATTAAAAAAACCTTGGTCTTTTCGAAAAAAAAGCCATGGAAATGAACAACAGCATAAACCACGCATTTTCAAAGTGCTCTAAAAAGTTTGTATTAGGTAGTCACGACAATCATTAGCAAAAAACACCCATTTTTGATAACTTGATGTGTACAGGCTAAACTACTCGAAATTTCCTTGATCTCCCGCTGACACAACGCCGAAAATGCGAAAAAGTGTCAAAAACGGAAGCACCAAAACGACCCTCACCTATTCTCGAGATCGCAGTACTTGCGGCCGAGCTTGGCACCGTACGCCTCCATGCAGCGCCAGAATTGCCCTTCGAAGAAGCCGCAGTTGCGGCCCTGTTGAGACAACGGCATCGACAGCACATCCGAGATGGGCGTCTGCACGATTGGGGTGAGCGTGCTGTAGCCCTCGGGCACACGGTTGCCGGACGCCATCTGCAAATGCGGGATTGACAATGAAAAAATAACGAAAAAAGGAAAAGAAAAATCAATAGAAGGATTTTGTGGCTCAAAAAAAAAAAACCCAAATAAAAAAAAAAAAAAAACCCAAAATTTTACTTTTCAAAAAAAAATTATTTTTTTAAAAAAAAAAAATCCCCGATAAAAACAAAAAACGACTAAAATAGTTGTCAAACGTTTTCTAGATTGTTTTTCACTTGAAATACACTCCAATTTTACAAAAACACTATTAAAAGTTCAGAATTAGGTTCCTAGGCACTTTTGCCTATACAGGACAAAATTACAGATCCCCCCGATAATGCGAAAGAACCAGTTAGCCCAGAAAACAGCAGAAGTCAGAAGTCAGAACCTCAGAAAACAACGCAACTAGGGCAAAAAATTGATAAGTTAACGCGTTTAGGAGATAGATTTCTACGTAGTTGGCACAACACGCACTTTTTTACCCAACTTATTGCAAAAAAAACTTTAGGTTTCCAAAACCGTGAAGCGCCATTGGCTCTATCAGCTTACAGCCTAATAGCACGACCCTAAAATAAAAGCTACAATGAAAAGCTATCCGCCCGTTTCCCTTGGTCGGCCCAAAATTAGAGCATGGCCGCGTTGTTACCCGGGAAACGACAAAAGAATCTGCCTCTTTTCCTTTCTTTCTACGTCTACATCAATACATTTCTCGCCCAAAAACCCGGACAGAAACCAGAAAATTCAGATTCGCCATGACTGGATTCAGAAATGTGTTTACGGCGGAACTTCAGCCGGCAGAATACGGCACAAACTCCGGGTAGCGCGACTTTTTGCTGATACCGCAAAGAGGGGGACAAGCGGGTGGAAAAGAACTGGAGACTTCGCAGACTTCACGGATTGTTTTGCTGAATTTTTTATCGCTAGCGGTGCAATGAACGCTGGGCGGGGAATAAATACGTGCCGGAACGGCGGGGCGAGCTGGTTGTAGGCGCACTTTTTCATTGCTAGGCGAGATGGACATCGAATTCAACCAGGGCTTCATCGACTACCAGTATGTGAAGACGCTTGAGTCGCATGAAGGTGAGGAGTGGGAATAAGAACTTGTTATTGCTCGTGAAAGAGGAATAAAAATAGCAGAAAAGATTGCAAGACAGTAATTCTAGCAAAAGTAAAAATATACTAAAAAGAAAGAGTTTTTAGCCACACCCGTGTTTCGCCATAAGACCAAGAATAGCTTGTGCAGAATTTTGCGCTGTTTTCGAAATTGATTTTAAAAGAGGCGCCAGACGGCGAGATTAAAGAACTTATGAAGCTTTTCAGTCCGATAAAAGGCACGAATTTATCGAAATTGAGCCATTTTACGCCTTGTCCGCACGTTGAGCGGCTTCATAACTTGTTTGTAATTCGGTCAAACGAACGAACGCTGATTTGGCAAACAAAGGCGGAATCAGCGCAAAATTCTGCTCAAGATAGGCTTAATCCCGTGTGGAAACTCGATAGCCGTGAAAAACGTAAAGAAATTCCCAATAGTTGCTGCCAAAATCAAATCTGAAAAGCTGAATAAGTAAAGTTTATATAGAATCCACCTAAAAGCAGAAGGTTCCGTCAGAAGACTACAAATAAAATCTATGTTTCGAGCCAAAAAAAACATCAAAACGGCAAAAGATCGCACAATTTCCGCATGGTCGTGAATGCCTCATCCAACAAACATGCAAACTACTCAAAATCATCTAGCAAAACATTTAATACAATCTTAAATATAGTTTTCAACAACTTTATAAACTTTTTTTGTTGATTATTTTTGACGGGCACGAGCGCGCTCTGTTCTTTTGTGGGCAGAGCGCGCAGAGGCTACGTCGTTTGTAGCAGTGCGGAATACGGCCTTAAGCAAAAAAAGTTTAACGTTGTTTTAATAAATTTTATTCGAATTATTGAGCGCCTAAAAATTACAGATCCATTCGGCAAGGGTTGGCCGCGGACATTTCTGCTGCGATGCATCCTCTACGGCTTCTCGAGTGGCGCCAGCGTAATGATGGCTCAGGTGGGGTTCAAGTATACGGTATTGCACGTAATAAAAAAAAATCACTATTTTTTCATCTAGATTTATTAAACACTGAGACAGAGTTAAACTTATATTCGTAACGAATAAGGCGGTTTTTAAGTCCTTCTCCTCGCTGAACGCGCCGCTGATGGTGCTGTTCAACAAGACGAGCACCGACATGTTTGGGCTTCACGATGGGTAAGTCGATGTTCCTCTTCCTAAAAGTCTCTGCTAGCCTGCCCTCCTCTCGGGGTCCGTCCATTTCCTCCTCAATCTCTGCTAGCCTGCCCTCCTCTCGGGGTCCGTCCATTTCCTCCTCCAATCTCTGCTAGCCTGCCCTCCTCTCGGGGTCCGTCCATTTCCTCCTCCAATCTCTGCTAGCCTGCCCTCCTCTCGGGGTCCGTCCATTTCCTCCTCCAATCTCTGCTAGCCTGCCCTCCTCTCGGGGTCCGTCCATTTCCTCAAACAATCTCTGCTAGCCTGCCCTCCTCTCGGGGTCCGTCCATTTCCTCAAACAATCTCTGCTAGCCTATCCTTCCTTTTCAGTGGTGCTCTTCTCCTCTCTGGTGCTACCTGGATCGCCATGTCCGGCATGGTGTTCTCCATCGCGGCCCTCATCCCGTTGATGGACTATTTTGGGCGGAAATTCATTTGTGTATATATTAAGTGAGTACCCCGCCTTATATAAAACCCGTTTTTCGTTAGATTCCTCTTCACGTCAGTTGGCGTGGCATTAATGATAGCTGCCTGGGCGCTGCAGAATGCCCTTTTCTACCTGTTCGGCTTGACGTTTGTCGTCGTCTCGGCGGCCATCCTCGGCCTGGCCGACCCGATTTTCATTAGTGAAATCGCGCCGAAAGAACATAAAGGTGCTGCCAGATATTAGAATTCGATTAGATTTTCGAGTCTATTTTTGGTGTCCTGAGAGGCTGAAACATGTTTTTGTTGAAATTAGCAACTGATAATTTTTGTTACCTCGTTACGATATGGAATTCCAGGCTTCTTCACAGCATCGGTTCTCTCCTTTGCTGGTGTATTCGCGGGATTTTGCCTGATATTGGCTCGTGAAGATATTTGGGGAACACCGGAGAATTGGGGCCGGATTGCCGTGCTCGCCGAGGTAAGGCAGGCTAGCAGAGATTCTTGGCGGAAATTCGGCGCCTGAGAGCAAAACAGGCTAGCAGAGATTCTTTGAGGAAATGGACGGACCCCGAGAGGAGGGCAGGCTAGCAGAGATTGTTTGAGAAATGGACGGACCCCGAGAGGAGGGCAGGCTAGCAGAGTGTTTGAGGAAATGGACGGACCCCGAGAGGAGGGCAGGCTAGCAGAGATTGTTTGAGGAAATGGACGGACCCCGAGAGGAGGGCAGGCTAGCAGAGATTGGAGGAGGAAATGGACGGACCCCGAGAGGAGGGCAGGCTAGCAGAGATTGTTTGAGGAAATGGACGGACCCCGAGAGGAGGGCAGGCTAGCAGAGATTGTTTGAGGAAATGGACGGACCCCGAGAGGAGGGCAGGCTAGCAGAGATTGTTTGAGGAAATGGACGGACCCCGAGAGGAGGGCAGGCTAGCAGAGTTGTTTGAGGAAATGGACGGACCCCGAGAGGAGGGCAGGCTAGCAGAGATTGGAGGAGGAAATGGACGGATCCCGAGAGGAGGGCAGGCTAGCAGAGATCTTTAAGGAAATACGGAGCCAGAGAAGAGGGAAGACTACCAAAGATTTTTTTAGAAAACTTTTGGTTTTATGTACATAAATATTGTTTTAGTTTCTAAACATCTTCGTCCTGATGGCCGGTCTATTCTTGCCGGATAGCCCTGGGAAATGTAAAGGTATCTTTTCATTAAATGGAGAGAATGATACATTTTCAACTCCAGAAAGCACGATCTCAGTGTTCTACGCACAGCATTTCCGCAAATTTGCGGGTATTTTCAAGGCGGGCAATGGGACGAGAAAGGTACGTGTTGGAGTTTTTGAATCCCGTAAATTAGTGCCCAATTTATTCGTTTTGATAATCGGTGTTACAATGAGTAAAAAAATCACGTAATTTAGTCTTTTCGTTCATAGGTGAAAAGCTAGTAGATTGGAAAAACGGGTTTCAAAAACACTCTCGGCCACGCGGCTCGAAACTCAGATAATTTTGGCTCGGGAGACGATTAGCGGGATCAGAGTCAAATCAAAATATCAATTTAGTCCTCAACTTAAAAAAAAATTATTTTAGAAAATCTTCCTACTAATGGCAATGCAAATATTCCTACTCGCCAACGTCAACACTATCGAGATAAGCTTTCCGATTCCGGTGTATCGCGATGAGGGGATGGTCGTTAATGAGGTAAGCGACCTCCCAAAGAACCTCTGCTAGCCTGCCTATTATTAAAGGGCTCGGAAGTCAAAATTTACGCTTGCGGGGATTGAACCTATTGGTCAAAAATGAAAGGGTTACTGCCGAGAAGCACCAAAAAAGTAGTTTCGTTGCGAAAAAACCGTAAAATATTTGAGTAAAACCGGAAAAAAAAATCTTGGGTCGGAAACGACTTTTTGAGTGGGCGGCGATTACATGTCGTAATGCCTTGCAAGGTATCTAATATCTCGATCTCGGTGATCCTCGGATCAATTTTCATAATTAAAACGTCTAGCATGATCAAAATTCAAAGAGGATTACAGAAATAGCTGCAGAATTTTCAAATTCAAAGCGTTTTCACGTCCAAACAGGGGCAAAAGGTCATGCGGCGCGGTCGCGTTGCGGTCGCATCTGGCCATTTGCCAAGAATCGACGCTGCGGGTCGTGGACAAAATTTTTAAGCCCCTTCAATGACTCATTTCAGGTGCTTGCGATGATCCTCCTCAACTTCATCATAACAATCCCGATCTCTTGGTTCGGCCCTCTAGCCGTCGATCGGCTGGGGAAGAAACGAATTGTGATGATGTTGCTTGGATTCCTAATTTGCAAAACTACCCTCCATTTTATCAATGGACAACTGCAGTTCTGGGGATTGAGTAGGTCTTAGAATTTTTTTTTTTGCTTGTATCACGAAATCAAGCCAAGATGACATTCATAGGCACTGACTTAACGGCAAGATTTTTCGAAACACATCTCTTCAAAAATCTCGTAAGCCTGCAACAACTGTAGTCTTCATACAGAGATCTTATAAAAATTACACCTCGACAAGATATAAATGTTATTTTGTTAATTTCAGGTTATTTAAATGCTTTTTTACAACGTGTCATCGAGGGTTCCGGGTTGCCGGCGATCACTTTTGTGTTGGCTACCGATATTCTACCGCCGAATTTTGTGGTAACGGCAGGACAGGTAAGCTAGCAGAGATTGTTTGAGGAAATGGACGGACCCCGAGAGGAGGGCAGGCTAGCAGAGATTGTTTGAGGAAATGGACGGACCCCGAGAGGAGGGCAGGCTAGCAGAGATTGGAGGAGGAAATGGACGGACCCCGAGAGGAGGGCAGGCTAGCAGAGATTGGAGGAGGAAATGGACGGACCCCGAGAGGAGGGCAGGCTAGCAGAGATTGTTTGAGGAAATGGACTGACCCCGAGAGGAGGGCAGGCTAGCAGAGATTGGAGGAGGAAATGGACGGACCCCGAGAGGAGGGCAGGCTAGCAGAGATTGGAGGAGGAAATGGACGGACCCCGAGAGGAGGGGCAGGCTAGCAGAGATTGGAGGAGGAAATGGACGGACCCCGAGAGGAGGGCAGGCTAGCAGAGATTGGAGGAGGAAATGGACGGACCCCGAGAGGAGGGCAGGCTAGCAGAGATTGTTTGAGGAAATGGACGGACCCCGAGAGGAGGGCAGGCTAGCAGAGATTGTTTGAGGAAATGGACGGACCCCGAGAGGAGGGCAGGCTAGCAGAGATTGGAGGAGGAAATGGACGGACCCCGAGAGGAGGGGCAGGCTAGCAGAGATTGGAGGAGGAAATGGACGGACCCCGAGAGGAGGGCAGGCTAGCAGAGATTGTTTGAGGAAATGGACGGACCCCGAGAGGAGGGCAGGCTAGCAGAGATTGTTTGAGGAAATGGACGGACCCCGAGAGGAGGGCAGGCTAGCAGAGATTGGAGGAGGAAATGGACGGACCCCGAGAGGAGGGCAGGCTAGCAGAGATTGTTTGAGGAAATGGACGGACCCCCGAGAGGAGGGCAGGCTAGCAGAGATTGGAGGAGGAAATGGACGGACCCCGAGAGGAGGGCAGGCTAGCAGAGATTGGAGGAGGAAATGGACGGACCCCGAGAGGAGGGCAGGCTAGCAGAGATTGTTTGAGGAAATGGACGGACCCCGAGAGGAGGGCAGGCTAGCAGAGATTGTTTGAGGAAATAAACGGACCCCGAGAGGAGGGCAGGCTGGCAGAGATTTTTTGGGATCAAAATTCTCCTTTCTTTTCAGTTGGCAATGATGTCCTCATGCTCACTACTCGGCCTCCTCGCCTCAATTTCTCCGTTCACTTTTGGCCACTTTCTACCGGAATACCTCATTTGCATTACCTTATTCTCGACGGGAATGGCCGTATTGGTGCTGTGGTTATGGCGGAGAGTGGAGAACGAGGAGGAACAGGTGGAATTTTTTGCTGCGGAAACTAAAGTCTAATTGTGAGGAAAAAAAATTTGAAAGGCAGGTTTCCGCCTGATGCATATTTTTTGAATACTTCATTTTTAAATTGATCAAGTAATTTTTTTAATTTTTCTATTTATTTATATATTTTTAAAAGATTCTATGAACCTGAAATTTTAAGCTTTTAAAACAATAACAATAACCACGGGTTTTTCGGTTGAAACAGATCTTTCCAAAATTCAAAAAAATCGATTTTAAGAAAACTTACAGTATTTTTGTAGTATTTCTAATTTTAAAGAATCTATTCAAGGTATCGAAACCTTAAATAAAGCTGTGTTAATTTGCAACCTTTTTTTAGCCAGCCGACCAAGAGCCGCTACTCCGAAAAGGCTCTCCACCGCCCGAGTATTCCGCATTGACATAGCGTTGTAATAATTATCCCAATTTGCGTGTAATAATAATAATAATAAAAATAAATATATATAAGTAAGAACATTCAAACGGAATTTATTTAAGTGTTAAATAAAATCAAATGAAATGCAATGAAAAATGGCTATTAGAACGGGTTCTGCAGTTCGGTCATCTGGCCATATCTGAAACTTTAAGGTTGCCTAAAAAATCGAGGTAGTAAAATTTTAAATAGAATTTCTACAAAATTCAATCTCTAAATTAATAATCCGCACAAAATAAATTGCTCAAGAAAAAGTGGGACCTGTGACTGTGTAGCCCTGTTTTCGAATGGTGACGCTTCATCCTGAAACATTTTTTAAAGAACGGTTTCCAGAATATCCGAAAAACTCTTTGCTAGCCTGCTCCCCAATGGTATCTGCTAGCCTGCCCCAAGCTTAAAATTGATTGTGTCATTAAAAAATGGTCGCTGCTATCCTGCTAGTGGTCCTGTGAAGGGATAAAACGCTTATTGCTGCAAATTTCCTTTTCAATTTGCGACTCGCCCCCCGCCTGGCCCACTACCCCAACATAGCTGCCGGGTTAACTTCTGTGGTCAGTTCTACGGAACAACACAAGTTTGAGGTTAGCAACTGACCCGAGTTGTCCTTTGCTGGAAACTCGTAAATTTTGGAACGCGGCTCTTCGGGGCTGCACTATGAAACTTTGTTCTAGCGTTTAATTTTGTCGGATAAATGAAGCTTAATGAAGTTAGCTAGAGAGAGCAAAGCTACAGTACACCCTGAATGGCAAACAATCTCTGCTAGCCTGCCCCTCCACATACTTATGATGTCCATGATGTTGATGGTGAGAGTGATCATGATCCCCATACCAGATTCGCTCACAGAAAGGGAGATTTCTGAAAATTAATGAATTCATATTGAATTCACGGTTTAATAATACCTATTAACATTTTCCTGCTCGTCGGCCGGCAATCGGAGGATGTATTGGCGCACCTAAATTTTGGAATTTTTTTGCTTCACTTAAATCAAATTAAAAGAGTTTTATACCTAATTTTTACGCTGATTTTATTTTAAATTATGTTATTAATATGTTGTTTTCGAATTATTAATGACCGAAAACCGTACCGTCTTTTTGCAGCCAGCATGATCGGTCTCGTGCATTTTGTGCAGGGCGTCAATTTCCGTTTGGCTGGCCGCCTTTTTCAGCCAGGCGTAGCAGTCGCTAAAGGGTTTGTGAAGGCAGGATTGTTACCTATTTGGCGATTCCGAGAGGAAAGGATGGCCAAATTATTTTACAGCGCAAATTTAATTCACAAAATCAAATTTACAAATTTACAAAAAGCTGTTTTGATGAACATGTTTCAACAAATTTTATACTAGAATTCGTAAAATCGGGAGAATCTGAGGCAAGTTTGCTTTTGAGCTAAATTTTTAATTTTTAAGGGCTAAGCTGGTTTTCTGCTCCTCATCTTTTTTCCTAACGTCTTCTAAAGGGTTTTTGAAGGCAAGGATTGCTATAGATTTTGAGCTTCCGAGACAATACGACAGAAAATTAACTAAAGTCTGAGAGGGGCAGTGCGGAAAAGTCGTGTTTCAAGTAATTTTAGCCCAAAATTTTACAAATTTTCCACAATTCTTTCAGAGTTGCTGCTTTCCAATTTTGTTATGAACTTTTTAAAGCCTAACTCGGTGATCTGCTGCTTCGTCTTTTCCTTCTTTGAACTGTCCAGGTTCTGTAGATATCCCATCACTTTCTCCTTGATTTCCGCGTTCGACTTGCCGGCCGCCTTCATCGCTAAAATGGGCAAGCTAGCAGAGATTGTTTGAGGAAATGGACGGACCCCGAGAGGAGGGCAGGCTAGCAGAGATTGTTTGAGGAAATGGACGGACCCCGAGAGGAGGGCAGGCTAGCAGAGATTGTTTGAGGAAATGGACGGACCCCGAGAGGAGGGCAGGCTAGCAAAGATTGTTTGAGGAAATGGACGGACCCCGAGAGGAGGGCAGGCTAGCAGAGATTGTTTGAGGAAATGGACGGACCCCGAGAGGAGGGCAGGCTAGCAAAGATTGTTTGAGGAAAGGGACGGACCCCGAGAGGAGGGCAAGCTAGCAGAGATTGTTTGAGGAAATGGACGGACCCCGAGAGGAGGGCAGGCTAGCAAAGATTGTTTGAGGAAAGGACGGACCCCGAGAGGAGGGTAAGCTAGCAGAGATTGTTTGAGGAAATGGACGGACCCCGAGAGGAGGGCAGGCTAGCAAAGATTGTTTGAGGAAAGGGACGGACCCCGAGAGGAGGGCAAGCTAGCAGAGATTGTTTGAGGAAATGGACGGACCCCGAGAGGAGGGCAGGCTAGCATGGATTATGAGCGGAAACTCACCTCGGATCTCATCCTTCTGCCCCTCTTCTAGCCAAGATAAATGCTTCTCAATCAGCGCATCAATGTCCTTGCGCTTTCGGGAAGACTGTTTTTCGTAGATGTCGCTGCAGATCTGAACCGATAATTCTTTTTGCGGAAAACGAGGTAACTACTTTTTTGTATTTTGTAGCCTCGGTTTTCTTGTCCCCTTCCTGACGGTCGATAACGCCCTCGATGATGGATTTGATCTGAAAAATACCATAATTCGAAATTCTGATTTTCCTCAAGAATTTCTACTAGCCTCTCTCCCTTGATAATTCCTACCTCTTCGACATTTCCGGCCTCCTTCAGCTCCTTGATCTTCTTCACCTCATCCTCCGTCGAGAGCGTCGTGAAGTAGTGCTTGCATTTGCCTAGGGGAATCGATTAGTTTGGGATCAACTCGGGACACAGGCGAGACGCTGTGCAACGCCGCACACAACTCCGCACGCGACGCGACACGCAACGCTGACGTAACGCAACGCGCGACGCGACGCCGAACCAGCACGCGACGCAGTGCGCAACGCGACACGCAACGCAGCGCGTATCTCAGCTAGCCGGTAGCAGGCAAGACAACGCACAACGCTCAAATACGCAAAGCAGTACGCAACGCAACGAAACGTAGTACACAACTGAACACGCTCCGCAGCGCGCAACGTACCAAATAACGCAACACGCAACGGAGCATGTAAGGCAGCACGCATCACGCACCGTAGCACGCGACGTAGCACGTAACGCAACGCGCGACGCGACGCCGAACCGGTACGCAGCACAGTACGCATCGCAGTACGCAACTGAACACGCGACGCATACGCAGCGTGCACGCACTGCTCTTACAAGGTGTAATCGATCACGGTAGTATTCACGGGGCACGTGTGCGTTACGTGTCGCGGTCCGCGGGGCTTTTCAAAACGCTTTAAATAGGTCTAATACCCAAAAAAAAAAGTGTAAACTACCGTACCCTTTGCCTGTTCCTTCACCTCGTTCTGCTTCTCCTGTGGCAGCTGCTCGAAATATTCCATTACGCGCTTTTTTAGGTCCTCCGACGACTTTCCGGCTGCCTAAATATGGATTAATCAACCTGAATAATTATAATTTAATAAAATTAAACTAAATTCGATTGAGAAAAATCGATTTTTGATGGATTTTGAAACATGATTTTTTTATTGATCAGTGTTGACCTTTATTTCAATTAGAAAGTGCTGTATATACCAACCAGTGGAAAAAGACCGCTTCGCGGCCCTTTTCCCCTGGACCCCGTCCAGGAATCATCAATTTAAATACCTTCTTTTTCGGCCTGCGCATGAACCTAGGTCAAGGAGCCATTCTTTGGCCTGCGGCGCAAGAGCCAGCTTTGCGCTAGAATCCTTGAGCCTGCGGCGCTAGTTACTGGTTTTTCTCTCCCGGAATCTGGCCTGCGGCGCGAGAGCCTGGGTCCAGGACCCATCCTTGGCCTGCGGCACGACAGCCTAGGTCCAGGACCCACCCTTGGCCTGCGGCGCGAGAGCCTGCGTCCAGGACCCATCATTGGCCCGCGGCGCGAGAGCTGGGTCAAGGACCTTATTTGGCCTGCGGCGCTAAAGCGAGAGCCAGGCCTAAACCTCGCACACCGTGAGCCTAAAAATAAGTTTTGTTGCTGAACTACCAAAAAGCAAAAAGTTAAATTGGCGAGGATCCGAACCCACGACCATGCGCGTGGCAGACCCCGCCCCAATCCACTACACCGCAGGACGGATGGGAGCGGGGGCGGCAAAGGCCTCTTCTGTCCTGGGGGCGGGTCCGCCCAGGGCAGCGGTAAAGAAATGAGAGCTATGAGGGATGCCTTCTGGCCACTTTGTAAAATTCGCTTTTTTAGTCTGAAACTGCCAAAAATTTGTCAAAATAATAAGATGCGCGTGATCCCCACCATCGATTACATAAGTGCTCCAAATGCCAGCCCGAAATTCCACCTGGGCTTCGAGTTATGGCCTGGACACCACGGCACTTTGGCCATTTTGTTAAGGAATTCGCAGAAAAATGTTCATAAAAGCCTTATTTTAAAGAATTAACGAAAATCCAAAAATTGGTATCGAGATATTTTCATTATGCATCAATCCACCAAAAATCAGCGTCTAACTCCTTCTGGCAATCGAGATAGCCTCTGAACAAACCTTTTTTCGACCAAAATGTTAAGGATTTTTCAGTATTTCGCTTGTAAAATCGTTAAATGAAGGAATTTCAAAAAAACAAAAAAAACCTTATGAAGGGGATGTATTTCTCCACCTCCATGCCAAAAATCAGCCTGAAATTCGGCCTGACGGCCGAGAAATCGTCTGCACAGAAAACAAACATACTTTTCTCGCTTATAGGATAGGATTACCTTTTCCTTCTTCAGCTCCTCCAGCTGGTCGGTGTTCAGCCAGAAAGCGAAATCCTATGGAAAACAATTAAATTAAAGTTAAACTCTCACTCTTACCTCAAGCAAATCCCTGCGTTTCCGATCCGTCTTCTTGAACCACAGTGCTTTGCATTCGGTCTAAAAATCAGGTTTATTTATTTTTCTCTTTTACTATGACGGGCAGCTTATCTTTTACTTATTTGTGTAATACAAAAATTAAACAATTGCAAATTATTGCCGCTCACCGCCCACGCGTCGACCAATTTTCGTGTATTCTCGTCGAGACGCCCTTTATAGTCGGTTACCCTAAATGACATAGTTCTGAATTAGTATAATTCTTAACTTATCATCAAAATGTTAGAAGAGAGCTAAATGACAAACTACAAGCTCCAGAAAGTCATAGAAAATCTAAGACCTAGTCAGAATCTCCTTGTCGTTCCCCTCCTCATGCAGAACTTTCAATTCCGCGATTTCTTCGGTGGTGGCCACCTAAAAAAAGTAACTTTGTTTATAAAATTGCTTGCCACATTTCACAATAAGTTTTGGCATTTTACAGACACTGGAAAGTGCGAGAATCGACCCCCTTGAAGCGGCTAGGCCTAGACAGCTACGCGAGGCTTCAAATGACGTTTACCAGCTCTGATTCTGGCTGGTAGTAATCGAGCATTTCAGTGAGGCGCTCCTGTTTTTTGCGTAAATTGTAGTGTAGCGTACTTGTCTAGAATTTCTGCGAGAATCGACCCCCATGAAGCGGCTAGGCCTAGACAACTACGCGAGGCTTCAAATGACGTTTACCAGCTCGGATTCTGGCTGGTAGTAATCGAGCATTTCAGTGAGGCGCACCTGTTTTTTGCGTAAATTGTACTGTAGCGTACTTGTCTAGACCCAGCCGAGAATGGTCGATCCCGGGTTTTCTCTTGCGGGGCCTTTGAAAGGCATAAGCTTATTAAGTGAAGCTTCTAGACGCTTTTTAATTATTTTTAGAGTATCTGGTTAGATTCTCCGCTTTCCGGTCGCTTTAAAGGCCCTGGAAAGGCAAAATTTTACGGATTTTTCCGCGCCGCGACTCGCAACGCGCACACCCATATCGGCGTTACGGATACATTACGTAATAGTTACGGAAGGTTTGTTCGCGTTGCGTGACGCGGGCGCCGAAAAATCACACCCCACTTAGTCAGTAGCCATGCCTTGCCGGGCCCTTTAATCACCTTTTTGATCCACTCGACACAATCATTCTTGTAGTGCTCGTCGAGCTGTTCCCTCTTCTCGGCCGGCAGCTCGCGATACCAAGCCATTATCGTGTCCTTTTGCACCTCGACCGAGGTCCCGTTTTCTTTCAGCTAAAATTGAATTAAATTCTAATTTATCTATTCGCGCTATTTATTTTACATGCGTGTACATCATCATACGGCTGCCAAATCGAAAAATATTTATAGCCGCACTCCTATCAGATTTAATAAACTTCATGGTTTCAAATTTCACTTTTGGTCGAAAAAATATGTGTTCCATGTTGAATTCAATATAACCAGGGTTGAAAAGCCGCTTCGCGGCTTTTCAACCCTGGCCCCGTCTGACCCCATTTTATCCTTCAATTTGCATAAGTGTCCTAAATTTTGATGCCAAAAATGAAAACAACCTCTCCTATCTTTTTTATAGCCGAATCCCAACTTCCGGTCTATGCTAATTATTCCTAACAAAGAAGTTTTCACAAAAAGTTAAATTTAATGTCGAAAATAGGTGATTTTGTTAAATCTAATATGCGTGCAGTCATCTCCAGGCCATTACGTACCTAATGACGTATCATACATACCTTAAAATCCATCCCCTATCGAAATATCCTCCGGACAGACAGACGGAAGTGGATGCAAAGTGGCACACACAGACACACACAGACACTATTTTTTTATATATAGTAGGACCAGTGGAAAAAAGCCGCTTCGCGGCAGTTTTCCACTGGCCACTTCTAGGCCCACATGACTCTAACCTTCCCAAAAGCCTATCGTAAATTTATGTGCCGGCCGGAGGCCGGTCACATAAAGCTGAAAAATAGATTCAAAGATACAATTCAAAAAAGTTTAGAGATAATTATGGCAAAGAACCAATGTTGAGAAAGTCAGACACATATTAGGGGGTTTAAAATGTTTATTCAGCGAAATATAATTTAAAAAGCAACGAACAACAACAATAACAACAACAGCAAAAGGTAAAAATAACAATAATAATAAGAACAAAATCAACAATGACAAAAGATTTAGAACTTATTCGAGGACTTCTTCGTAGACGACGTTCTTCATCTTGTTGTCCTTGGCCATTATCGAGACACCTTTGCGGCTCCGTGCTCTCGAGAGAGCAACATAAAGCTGGCCGTGTGCAAAGATTTCTTCGTGTAACATTGCAATGCCGACCTTTTCGAATGATTGCCCTTGACTTTTGTTGATGGTCATTGCGAAGCTCAGCCGAACTGGAAATTGGCGTCGCTTCAGCACGAATGGTAGTGTGGCTTTGTCATAAAGGCAATCAATTCGGGGGATCAACACTTTCTTGCCTTTCCTGCTACCCGTGGCAATTGTGCAGAGGAGAATTCTGGCTCTGATTTGCTCGACAATCAGCCTGGTACCGTTGCAGAGACCCTTTTTGACGCTGAGGTTTCGCAGAAGCATCACGATGCAACCCACCTTTAGATGGAGCAGGTGGGGAGGCATTCCAGATGGTGTCATCTTGTTTAGAAGCTCTGCGTTGAAGTTGGCAGCATCGGTTGGATCAGTAGTCTCGGCCGAGTCAGCACTTCTGAAGGTTTTGACTTCTCCGGGTAGCATATCCAAGATTCGATTGTTGAGCTCGAGAGCTTGTTCGTTCTTGGGTGTAAGGATAGCTACTTCAGAAAGTTCAACTCCTTCATCGAAGGCTGGTCGGAAGACTGCTTCGGCCAAATCTTGCTCGCATCTGAGATCTTCGGGTACTTCGAGGTATCCCTCTTCGTCTTTGTCGAGTAGATCATTACCCAGAGCGAGAAGATAGTCCTTCCAATCGTTGCCTGCATCCCGAACTCTCATGTTGGTCGTGAGCTCAAACTTTCGGAAGAGAGGCCAGAGTCGGGATGACTTCAAGCAGGCTGACACCATTTCAGCACGACCACCGCCATCGACCACGGGAAGTACCTGTCGGAAATCTCCTCCAAGTACCATGATCTTTCCACCAAATGGCACATCGTTTTGCATAATGTCTTTAAGAAGAGCATCAGCTGCTTCGAGTGCTTCTTTCGGTGCCATTGGTGCTTCGTCCCAGATGATCAGGTCGATCTCAGCGAGTGCTCGTGCTTCAATGCTTTGCCTTTTCATGCTGGACTCCTTGTTGTTGGTCTTGATCAACAGACGGAAGGCTGTGCTGACTGTTCGTCCTTCTTCCAATAGGTTGGCGGCAATACCTGTCCACGCTACCGAGAGAATCTTCTTGCCCATACCGGATAGAATGTGGTAGATGGTTTGGTAGACGAAGGTCTTGCCGCTTCCCCCTGGACCGTCAATGAAGAAGCACTGCCCACTTGGGTCTGCGACCTCGGCCAAGACTTCATCCGTTGCTCTGAGTTGTTCTGGATTCAATTGCAAGTATTTGTCGTTCCCGAGTCGAGCATGCTCAGCGGGATCAACAACGACGATGTCAATGTCGTACTTTGGCAAATTGAGTTGGAACAACGGACTGTCTCTGACCCCGAGAACTGTCAGATCTTCGACAATTTCCCAGTAGGCCTTTGACTCAGAGACTTGGATGGAAAGTCCGCGAGCAAGGAAGTCCTGCATTAGGTCGTTCTTGAAGCGTTCCCAGAACGTCACAGGGTCCTGCACGTCAGCGAAGCAGATCAGGGAAGAGAAGAAGCTGCGAAGTTCTCCAGGCATCCGCACGTCGGCGGCTTCCTGCATCGTAGCTAGGTTCACAGAGTCATCGTTCATGTATCCTGCTGCTTTGGCGGCCTCAAAATAGGTGTTGTATTGAGTGCCGTTGATAGTACGCAGTTGTTCGAAGCTCCTGGGGCCCTTCGTATAGAGCAGAAGCAGTCTCATGGCAAAACGTTCCGTGTCTCGTGGAGAGACATGGTACATCCGGCCAATCACCCGCGACGCATTTTTTCGTTGCACCCATTTGCCTTGCACGATACGATATTTTTCTGGCATTTGGCCATAGAAAAATTCTCTGGAATCTAAGACTCTCTCTGCTTCCCTCCTTCTCCCGATCTGCAGACACTTTTGACCGTTAACCGTAACCGTCCTTGCTCCGGTGTCCTCCAAATCCTGCATATGCGTGTTGATGGCAAAGAATGCGCTCAGCGTGGTCTTATGAGTGCGAGCTCTATTCAGTGCCGCCTGTGCATCTTCTGGGTCAAACACCACATTTTCAAATCCGTCAAGATGTACTTGGAGTCGGATGACTTTGTCGCTCTTCTTTTGCATGGGAAATGCGAAAAGACGATGGCAAGCTTCGGGAGCGCACAAATAACGACCTTGTATGTACCGTTCGATCTCATTGACCGGTCCAAGGTCATCATTGTTTGCATCCCGAAGTTGGAAGCGAGCTCTGTCCGTACCCTTATAGACGTATTTGAAGAGGTATTTGACCGAGTCGAAGGAGAAGCAGCATTCGAGATTGATGTGTGCACCAAACCGAAGCAGGAGGTAAGGGTTGTAAGGCACGACGTGACGGTTGTCAAGTACGACATCCACCCGGTTCACCGTATACCGAACAGTCCTTCCCTGGTCTCGGCGTCTGTACTTTGGATAACCGTCTGAGATCAGAGTGGTGTCTCTGAATTCTTTTGGAAATCCTTTAGAACAGGAATTGTCTTGCATGCAGGGCGATGAAGGATTATGGGCACCGCAAGGCCGATGGATCATATTGGTCGAAACCAATTGAAACAATTCAGGATTAGTGTCGGAATCAGGGAGCTCAGCAGAGATGATACTATCAACCTCGTCAGATGTTCTGAGCTTTGAATCCTCCTTCAAAAATAGGACCATATGACGGTGCGGAAGCCCTCGTTTCTGGAATTCAATCACCGAAACGTAGGCAGCCATTTCTCCGAGGATGTGCTTTTTGAAAAGTTCCTCATCGAGTGCCCTCATTTTCAATTCGAACACTCTTGCAACCAAATCTGGACGATCAATTGCAGTCTGGCCTGGATAAAGACCATCCTGAATTTCACGCCAGTTCGGATTGCAAGTGATGGTCAAAAAGAGATCTGGCTTTCCGTACTTGGTCATAATGGCCACTGAATCCTGATAGTGTCCAACCGAATTTCGACCACTGCCTTGATGACCGGCGCCCAAAATAATCTTTCTGCCTGCAGGACCTTGACCATGAGAATTCATGTGATCGGTGAGGCCACGGACCGTATCCAGCCGAAGTTCACGCTGGTGAGTCAGATAATAATTTAGCCTATTCTGTTCAGTCTTGGCGAAGGCATCCACGTAATATTGTTGGCAAAGTTTGCCGCCGTGGTGGATAGGATTGAAGCCTTGCCTGACGAACATGTTATAGGCGAAATATTCTCTTTGAGATACCCGGTTCGGCGGACCGTCATCGGCAATAGCCGGTTCGTCATCGTCAGAGTTACCACGACGGCCAGCATTTCCCACTTGCTTCGGAATGTTAGGGTGCCACCCCTCTCCACCCCGAGGGAAGAAGAGAGGATAACAGAGTGGTTCGCACTCTTTCTGCAAGTAGTGGATCTGCCTGAGGCCGCCGTCTCGCTCGTGGATATAGAACACGCGCTCGCCGGGTATCGACTCATCGTCACCAACGTAAACAACGGCAATCTCATTGGATGTAGGCGCATTGAACCGTCTTTGGTCGTCCCTTTTATCTGTTCGAAAGATCAACTGCGCTGAGAGAGCTTCCCGCCCATCGGCAGCTGCTTGATCAGACTCCTCCTTGGAAACCTCTGCCATCATCATCAATGATTGTACATAGATATTGACGTTTTGCAAGAGGAGATGGAGGTTGGCAAAGAGGCCTTGATCGCAGTGCCGATTGATGGCACGACCGGCTAGCTCGTTGGCCGCTTGCTCGGTGTCCATAATATAGATCTGGGCATATTGGGCTTGCTCTCCAGGCTGTGGTCTCATAGGGCCGACCAAATGGTACACTGCTCCATGGATCCGATAAGGCCGTGGTCCTCTTCCGGGCGGAGCATCCATTTGGGCCGTCATTGAAGCCATAGCTAGACCGCTATTGTAATTTCGAATGTTCGCCCGAAAATCTTTCGATTCTCGAGTATCCCCTTTGTAAAGATCTTCCAATTCCTGGGGGAAATTGTCGAACAACGAAATAGCGATTTTGCCATGGCCGCAACACGAATGGAAACTGCCGCTCGGGGATTTTGTTTCGACTGCATAATGCAATGCGCCACAGCAACTGCAAGGTATGTCCGGCTTGCCAAGATAGTGGATGAGGGGAAACGCATCCGGATTCCGAGCAGCACCTGCGCGCGCAGCAGCCGTATGGCGTCGTTGCTGCCGGTGAGCCGCGGCCCGAATAGCATTCCCCTCCAGACGCAATGCTCTTTGGGATGAGGATTCTCGGTGTCGTGAACTTCCCGTGGATATCGCATCACGACTAAGGCGCTCCGAACGCCGGGAAGGCGATTCTCTGGAGCGCCTCGCCGCAACACGCGCAGCCCGAGCGAGATTCTGAGTCTCACGTTCACTTGTGCTCAACCGAGACTCCTGCAACCTTTTAGAGTAGAGGTCCTTGGTTCGCCGTGCGGCTTGCTCAGCTGGGCTTTCATTAGCACGTAGCCCCCTCACCCGGGCAGTGGATGTTTCACGCAGTGCCCTTTGACTCGAAGTCGGCGTCACGGCACCAAAACGATTCGCGGGGCGCAGGGTTAGTGTTTCGTCATTACTCGACTGAGGGTCGCGTTGGCGTTTCGCATTACGCATTTTTTCGAGGCGATTTTCGTAACCCTCAGGAGTTTCCCTGGCCCGTTGAGCTCGCTTACGGGCCGCCTCAGCCTTCCTCTGCGAGTTCAAATGCGATGTGGGCGTGACGTTGGCTAGGCCTTCGACGGACTGCGATGGGAGGTGCGATTGATCAGGAGTTCCCTGGGAGCTATGCATGCGTTTCGCACGCCTTGTCGCGAGTTGGGATTCATGCTCCTCAGGGGTTCCTCCGACTCGCGGTTCCCTCTCGCCTTCCGCGTCAGACTTTCGCTTCCGTCGCTCGCGTGAACTCGGAGTCTGGTTCAACAAAACCTCAGGCACTTCGACAGGACCTTGAGCAAGTACAGGATCGGCCGGGGTCAGCGGTAAACTTTGGTCGTATTCCAACCTCAGTTGTACACGTTCCGCGCGGCTAATCTTTTCCTTCCTTCTCTGTATTTGTACAGGCTCAGGTTTTAGAACAGGCGCGGGTTCTATCTGCTGTCGAGGCACCCAAAGCTTCGAAGAATCAGGGCCCAGCGTTTGCCACGGGTTCGGAACGAAAAATCCCGAGTCAGACAGCTTCTTTCCCGTATGGAGCGTACCGGTCGAGTTACTGCTGGTATTCGGCACCGAAGGCATTTTCACGATCTGCATGGGATGCCGCGGTGTTTGAGGATAGGCCGCGGGGTGTTGTCCCGGAAAACAGCTGGAGGGTGCCGCTACTCGCCCAGCCAATTGAACCTCGGTATTGCTACCTCTTCGGGTCCAATCGGCAGGCCCTCTCTTCTTCGTACCCTGCTGAGGCTCAGCTGTTTCCGACACCCTTACCGGGTCCGGCAGATCGGTACTGGTGCCAACAGGACCGACATTACGACCGTCAGGCCGAACCATCCCTTCCGGGTCTGGCTTGTCCAGCAACAGGCTAGCTGAACCCCTTGGCGTCCCAAGGGAGCGAGCGTTTAAATTTGTATGGCCATCGGAGGACGACTCCCCCTTGAGCGTATCGGCCAGAAATTCGTCACCCATCGCTGGGGCGCTCTAGGAAGGTGGCTGTTCAGTGTTAACCTTTCGGCCAGCCACCCGGCAGCGCTTCAAGACCTTGGGAGTTATCACCTGGGAGTGGGTTAGGTGAGGGGCTAGTCGGGACGGGCTAAGGGGCACACAGGGGGCACTCCCCGGGCGCCCCGAAAGGGCGCCCTTCTCCGGAACAAAAACGGCTCTATCGCCCCGGAAATTCAACCAAATTTAAAAATTTAAAAAGGGAAAGATTTAGCACGTTTTGCTCTATCTTTTCAGTCAGCCAATTACTTCCATTAGGCGTTGAGGAGCTGACCAAAAGTAATTTTACAAATTTGCGTTGTATGCGATGAAACTACAATATTTTCAAAAACTAACTATTTGCGCGTGATCCGCACTATCGAATACATAAGTGGACAAAATTACAGCCCAAAATTCCATCTGGGCGTCGAGTTATGGCCCGGACACCACGGGACTGTGGCCATTTTATTAAGGACGTTCTAGTAAATTGCTCATAAAAACTTTATTTTAAGGAATTTGGCAAAATCCAGAAAATAGTATCGGGAGAATTGTTTCTTCCATTCACCCTCCAAAAATCAGCGCCCAACTCCTCTTAGCGGCCGAGAAAACCTCCGGACATACCTTTTTTTCAGCGAAATGTTAAGGATTTTTCACTATTTTGGTTGTAAAATCGTCAAATGAAGGAATTTCGCAAAACAAAAAAATGCATCACTGACAAATGTGTTTCTCCACCTCCGTGCCAAAAATCAGCTCGAAATTCGGCCTGACGGCCGAGAAATCGGCTGTACAGAAAACAGACATACTTTTCTCGCTTATAGGATAGGATATAATGAAGTAGTTTCTGGGTTAATGAAGAAATGAAAAGTGCTCAACCCGACAGGAAATGAAACGCGCTACTTGACATGTAATGCGATAGGTGAGATGCGCACGCGACACGCGACGCCACACGAAAGGAAACGACGCGGAACGGGACACGAAAGTTGACGCGCAGCCCACACGCAGCGCGACAGGAGATGAAACGCGCTACGCGACACGAGAAGAACCGCGCGCCGTGACACGTGACGCGCAGTGTGACGCACGATTCAACGAAGCGCCGCTGTCACGTCCCGCTCACCCTAGAAAAGCACGACACGCGACGCGACACGTAGCGCGACGCTGCGCGAAATATGACGCTCTACGCGCATGAATTTGACGCGCATCGCAACACGCGATGCGACAGGAAATAAAAGGCGCGCGGCGTCGCGCCGGGCAGCCTATAATTCACTTACATTAGTCAAGCCTCAAAAAAACAATAATTTTGAAGCCTTTAAAAAACGGGGTTTCAAGAAAATTTGGGAGTACCGATTCCCGGAAAAGTCTAATACGTTTTTCGTAAGACATACAAATTCTGTAAATTCTTCATCAAGAAAACAATACTCAAATCTGTCACAAAACGGTGCGAAAAAGCTATAAAAACCTGCGGCTTTTAATATGACTGCCAGGCCAACTTTAGAAAAATATATTTTGCACGCATGAAAAGGCGGTGTTTCGCCGAACTTTGGAGTTAAACGGGGCCAGACTAAGGATGTTTTTATTCAGATACGACTAACCCGGAAATTCAACTAAGTCGATTCGGCTCATTCATATTCAAATAAGCATTCTTTAATCGATTACGGACATACGAATCTGAATACGGAATCCGTAATTCGACTAAGCTTAGTTGAATTAGTCGAATCTTAGCCGAATAAGTTCAGTCCTGACTTTGCTTTGCTAAAATATGGCAAAGCTAGATTTCCATCAACAGAATTTCCGGGTATTTCCATTTTTTCATAGCAATTCCTCGTCAAAATCCTCATTAGCATGTTATTCGACTAAACTCGGCTAATTCGACTAAAACGCGCCTATCTGAATAAGATTTTGCTGATTTGGTTAAGTTAATCGGAATTGAATAAGGAAATTTGGCATTCGGCGAACCTTAGTGCGAGAACGTTAGTTGCTTGCATATCTTAGTTGAATAATAACATCTCTAGACCAGACTAGCCTAATGGCAGGATGACAAGAGCCGCTAACACCGAGGCGCCATTTTCACACAAAATAAATATAATTCAAACTGAAACAAAACTGGAAATAAGCTACAAAAACGACCGCTTTTAATATGACTACCAGACCAACTACACAAAAATCGATTTTGAAGAGCTTTTAAAACTGTGTTTTGAAAAAATTTGGGGCTAACCGGACCAGACAAACCTAATCAGCAGCTAGCAGGATTTCGAAAAGCATGAAACTACGTTAAGCTTTTTAAAAAATATATAAAACATTCAATCTGTCGCACAACTGTATATAAAACTACTATAAAAAACCTGCCGCTTTAAATATGACTGCCAGGCCAGCTTTAGCAACATTTAAAACCCTACAAAAACAGTGTTTCTACAAAATTTGGGGTTAAACGGGACCAGAAAAGTCTAATGACAAAAACAAACGCCGCTAACACAGATGCGCAATTTTAACACAGGATAAAAATAGTCAAAGCTGTTACAAAACTGTCTAAAAAGCTGCAAAAACCTAACCTTTTCGTTAGACTGCCAGGCCAACTTTAGAAAAATATTTTGAAACCGTGCAAAAAGAGTGTTTCGCGGAAATTTGGGGTTAAACGGGACCAGAGAAGTCTAGTAAAACCACAAACGCCGAGAACACAGATGCGCAAGTTTAACACAGCATAAAAATAATGAAAGCTGTCACGAAACTGTGCAAAAGCTACAAAAAGCCGATTACTTTTAATTTGACTGCCCGCCAACTTTAGAAAATTCCATTTTGAAGCGCTTTTAAAACTGTGTTGCAAAGAAATTTGGGATCACCAAGTACCGGAAAAGTCTAATACGTCTAATAAGTTCCGGACTAATGCGCCTTTGGTGAGACCTACATCTTCTATAAATTCTTAATAAAAAACCATACTTAAATCTCTCACAAAACTGTAAAGAAAGCTACAAAAATCTAATGCTTTTCGTTAGACTGTCACGCCAACCATAGAAACTCAATTTGGAAACGTTTTCAAAACGGTGTTTCAAGGAAATTTTGGATCGCCAAGTGCCGGAAAAGTCTAGTTCGCCTTTCTTGAGACACCCAACTTCTGTGAATTCTTAATAAAAAACGATCCTTAAAACTGTCGCAAAACTGTCTAAAAAGCTACAAGAATCTAACGCTTTTCGTTAGACTGCCAGACCAACTTTAGAAAACGCAATTTGGAAACGTTTTCAAAAAGTGTGTTTCAAGGAAATTTGGGGTTAAACCGGACCAGAAAGGACTAATGTAGCGTTAGCAGTACCAGCCGATCACAGCTGCTTCGCGACTGTAATCGACTGGCCTTCGGGCTCCACTTCATATTCGACACCACCACATCCCTTGCTACTTTCATCAATACATATACTGATGGTTTCAGAAAACCCTCATAACCGAAATCCCCTTCAAAAACTACCAAAATACCTTCCTGATGGCTTCAGATACCCCCCATAGCCGAAATCCCCTTCAAAAACTACTTAGATTCCATCCCGATACTTTAAATGATTTAATTAACGAATTAACATAATTAAAAAGTATCAAAGTAACTTAAAAAGCTATTTGGGCGCGGGAAAGGGCCTGGTGAAGAGGGGCGAAGGGAAAGGGGCGTGGCCAGCCGGGAGAGGGGGCCCCCACTCGTTTTATTAAGGCGCCACTTTCAAAGTTAATTTTAATAATTTAAGTTAAAACTTTTTCATAACTTTTTTATCAGTTTGGGGGTTTCTAACGGCGCTCTATCCGAATCCGAAGAGCGCTAAGCTCTAGCTCCTTTCCCCTTCGAGTTGAATTCGGCTTCACACACACGGACTTTTTTATTATAGTTGATTGATACATGGGTCGACGCTTGCATGCGCCGCATAAGCGCATCTTCCGGAGCGTGGAGAGCCACGCTGGCGCGCGTGCTTCTTAATAAACCACGCCGAAATAAGCGTGGCCCGCCACGCTCCGGAAACACTGATGCAAAGTTTCCAAAGATGCAAAATCAACGTTTTCCAAGGCACATGAACTGAAATATCGATACGTTTTCAAGAAGTTAAGTAACAAGAAGTTGAATCACTACATATGATGTTTATTTATGAAATTCAAAGATGTACTTGATAGTTAAGTATCGGTATTTCATTTTAGCAAATCGAAATCGTAGATATATCTCCTTTTATTTTTTGATTTGCATCTGGAGTTAAATTGCGAGCGTCAAAAAGCATGTTAAAACGCCGCATAAGCGCGGCTTTCCACGCTCCGGAAGAGCGTGGTCAGCCACGCTTATGCAGCGCATGCAAGCGTCGACCCATGTATAGTTAGCAGGTTCTAGAAAAAACATAAACCTATGTCAAGATTAAAAAAAATTAATAATTCACTCTGTCACAAAACTGTGAAACATGCTACGAAAACCTAACGCTTTTCATATACTGCCAGGCCAACTATACAACATTTTTTGTAACCGTTCAAAAATAGTGTTTCGCAGAAATTTGGGGTTGACAGGGACCAGTTAAGTTTAATAGCTAATGTTCAGGTGCCGCTGACGCCGATTCGCATTTTTTACACAAAATAAATAATTCAATCTGAAGCAAAACTATGTAAAAGCTATACAAAAACCGACCGCTTTCAATATGGCCGCCTGCTCGTCGTTCATCCAGCGCCCGGCGTCGCGCGCGTGTCGGCCACGATTCGGACTGCTGCGTAGCCCCGGGGCGTCGCTGTTTATGCTAAAAAATGGGGGTAGGCTGGCAGAGATTCTTGGGGAAAACTGGACTATTAAAGGGGTGGACAAGGTATTTTCGATCGATCTTGCCGCACAATGAAAAAATTGCAAAAATATTGCTCAGATATCCTTCTCCTCACTGACAGTTGGTAAGGTAATGATAATCTATAGTCATCCTTGCAACACGGCTGTTCCGGCCGGGGGTCGAACCCGGGTAGTTGGGCTCGAGGGGCGGGCACTTTGGCAGTACACCACAGGGCGTGTGGGGAGGGAGAGGGGAAGGACCTTGACCCCCAGGCCCTCAAAAATTGACCTGCCCTCCTCTCGGGGTCCGTCCATTTCCTCAAACAATCTCTGCTAGCCTGCCCTCCTCTCGGGGTCCGTCCATTTCCTCAAACAATCTCTGCTAGCCTGCCCTCCTCTCGGGGTCCGTCCATTTCCTCAAACAATCTCTGCTAGCCTGCCCTCCTCTCGGGGTCCGTCCATTTCCTCAAACAATCTCTGCTAGCCTGCCCTCCTCTCGGGGTCCGTCCATTTCCTCAAACAATCTCTGCTAGCCTGCCCTCCTCTCGGGGTCCGTCCATTTCCTCAAACAATCTCTGCTAGCCTGCCCTCCTCTCGGGGTCCGTCCATTTCCTCAAAGAATCTCTGCTAGCCTGCCCTCCTCTCGGGGTCCGTCCATTTCCTCAAAGAATCTCTGCTAGCCTGCCCTCCTCTCGGGGTCCGTCCATTTCCTCCTCCAATCTCTGCTAGCCTGCCCTCCTCTCGGGGTCCGTCCATTTCCTCCTCCAATCTCTGCTAGCCTGCCCTCCTCTCGGGGTCCGTCCATTTCCTCAAACAATCTCTGCTAGCCTGCCCTCCCCCGGAGTCTACTCTGTCGTAGAAAATCCTACGAATAAACCCTTCTATGCGATTGGTTTGGTGAAAAAATTGCGCATTAAAAATACCTTATGCCCTCAATAGTCTCTGCTGGCCTGCCCCCTAAAGCCCAAAAATGGTTTTTTACTAGAAAATCCACTCTGCTAGCCTGATAGTGGCTCTGTGAAGAGCTAAAACGCTTATTGCTGCAAATTTCCTTTGCAGGGCGACTCGCCCCACACCTGGCCCACTACCCCAATATAGCCGCCGGGTTAACTTCTGTAGTCAGTTCTACGGAACAACCCAAATTTGAGGTTAGCAACTGACCCGAGCTTTCCTTTCTGGAAACTCGCAAATTTTGGAAAGCGGCTCTTTGGGGCTGCACTATGAAACTTTGTAGCTCTGCTAAATTGCTAGCCTTTTACCAAATTAATTTTTGTAAATTTCATTAGACGCTAGCAAAGCTACCGTACATTCTGAATGGCAGCGCGACACCGAGCAGCAGCACGCCGATGATTATCGTCGCGATCCACATCGCGTGCATCTGAATAAATATCACAGAATTAACGTTAAAGCCTTATTAAAAATTAAACGTAAAAGTAAATTCTAAATTCGCTTAATTAAAGTCGAAAATTCGAACAACAAATCGGGCACCCACCCGATTGCAGCAAGGACGGCCACCACTGCGTTATCACCATTTTTGGGGTGGGCTACTTTTTCATCGCAGTCTCTCTCTCCCCTCTCTCTCTCTCTCCCTCTCTCTCTCTCTCTCTCTCTCTCTCTCTCTCTCGCCGCAACGGCTTCAGTGCGTCGAAACCCAGACGGGCTGGCTGCCCGATAAGCCGAAGAGTGGTCAGCGAGCCAAGGTCTATAGGGCAGCTGAGGTCCCGGCTTCCTGAAGGAACTCTGCAAGCTTGCACGACGCTGGAGCAGGGCTGCCTAGCAGAGATCTTTGGGGATGTGGCTTTTGGCGTTTTCAACAGTCCAATCAATATTTATGCAAATTCATTACACTTTGTACAGTCATCAAAAATTACGCATTTTTAGAAAATTTACAATGGGAGCGGGAATTTAAATCTGGGGAGAATTGAGGGCGAGACGGTCCCGCCGAGATCCCGCCGGCAGTAGTAGGCGCGGTCCTGAAATTGCTTTTGATGCACCGGAATTCTCAAAGAATCTCTGCTAGCTTGCCCTGCCTAAGGATCTGAATTTCCTTAAAGAATCTCTGCTAGTTGTTGCTTTTCGACCAATTATCATTAATCGAGATACTAAAAAGTACTTACCACCGAATCGAGGGCGCAAATGTCAAATTTTTTGCAGTCGGCGTCACCGTGCGCAGGGTTGCATTTCTGGAATGAGATTTTTTTAGAGCGGAAAGCGAGAAAGAGAGAGAGAGAGAGAGAGAGAGAGAGAGAGAGAGAGTGAGTGAGAGAGAGGGAGCGAAAGAAAGAAAACGTGAGAGAGAAAAAGAGTAGGGAGAGAGAGAGAGCGAGAGAGAGAGAGAGAGAATGAGAGAGAGAGAAACTCACCACTTTCAGCGTGCAAAACGCCTTATCCATGCACTGACAAATGGCCCGCGAATTCGCGCATCGTGCCCCAATAATCCGTTCACAGTCCGCGTCCGTCGTACAGTAATCCGCCTGGAATTATTTTATAGTGTTTCTAGTAGCTAAAAATCCTGTCAAACATTTGGAATTAAATTCGAAAATTCGCCTTGTTGGGCATTTTTTTTTGAGATTTTTGATCGAACGTGAAAAATTTTAGACAGCTAAAATTTTTAATGTCCTTTTTGGATCTAAAAACAGTGTAAAATGCAAGAAAAAGAATTAATATTTGGTTATCAAGCCGTTCGGATTTACAAGACCCCCCCCCCCCGCTAACAGACCAGGCCCAGAAAAACATAAAAAGCCACCAACCACGGCAATGGCAATCAGGGCGGCGGAAAAGAAAAGCGAGCACTTCATTCTGAAAATTAAATCTTTATAACGAGGAAAAAATCGTATAAAGATGGAAAATTAAAATATACTAATAGAAAAAGACCAAAAAAAAAACGTAAATTGCGTGAAAATAACTTTGATAATTAAAAACCTTTTTTTTGTCTTTAGTTGACAAAGCAACTTTTAATAGATTAAAATCTAAAGTTAAATGTATACTTTTAAAACAGATATAGTTATAGGAATGAATAAGTAATGAATAGTGTTAAATTTCAAATAAAATTACTTAAAAAACTGTCGCTTCGAAAAATGATCTGCTTGTTGATGCTTCATTGCCAGTTTATATATCCAACAGTTTCCACCCGTCAAAAGCCTATCTATGCCGCACTGTCTGTTTATTTATTCGTGCCCCAAGAAAGGTCAAAATCTCGCGTTTCTCGGCGTATCTTCCGCTGCCCCATGCCTCTCGCCACAACCCCTAAAATCTGCCCTTCCGGCACCCCCAATTTGTTATGCCAAAAACGCGCGTGTAAATTGTTTTCTTTCTGACGTTTTTTTAATGGCTCAGCTGGACAAGGTTGCTGACCACAAAATGACGCCATTTCCTCCTCCAATCTCTGCTAGCCTGCCCTCCTCTCGGGGTCAAAAATGGCCGGTTTTTACCAAAATTTGGATTTTTATTGTTTTTAGATAGCTTCTCTAGCTTAAATATAGTTATATTCAACCAAAAATGCTATTAAAATACTAACTATTACTATTCACTTAATAGGAATTTCTAGACCTATACAAAAACAGTGCGGCCAATCGATCGATTGAAAAGTATACTAACCGCTTTGATTTCAGCTCAAAGTCTGTATGAAAAGTAAAAAGTAATACGAAAAAGTATAGGAAAAATAAGTAAAATTCGGACAAGCTGTTAAACAACAATTTAACGTCGCGTGGGGCGATAAAGTAAAGGCTTAACCGAAACTCAATCTGCCTACGAAATCTGCATACTCAATTCCGGAAATAGACAAAATAAATTTACATGCGTTTCCCCGTAGAAAATGGTTGCCGCCTCGTCGCCGTTATTGCTACCTCGCCAACCCGGCCAAGACGGTCGCCCGCCCGGATGGCTCCCCCGACTCCGAAATCGAAGAAGCCCCAGCCCCGCAAGGTCGCCTCACGTGAAGCCGGTTCGATTCGATTTGGTTTGGCGCTTCAAAAGGACAATTCAGCGCCCGCGGTTACGCCTCCAGCCAAGAAGGAAGAGAAGCCGCCGCAGCCTCCCAACGCTTCCACGCGCGAATTCGTCAAGCTGACCTTGGGCCTTGGTGGGTTTACGGGCTGAACTCCAGATACCCCCCCTAGCCAACCCCAACCTTCCGTATCTCGGCTCCCTGTCCATCTACAGGTGTGTAAAGTATACCAAAATGTTCGTCTTGCTCTGGCAAGTATTTTGGTATAGTTTACACACCTGTAGATGAACAGGGAGCCGAGTTACAAAAATTGGGGGGGGGGGCGGCTGGGAGGGCTGGGGGCGGCTGGGAGGTCTGGCTAGTTATCGCTAGTTTATCGCTCTAGCCTGGGCTTTAAACTGTTCTCCTTGTTAAATACTTGGATTCCACATATTTTTATTAGAAAATAACAAAAGTAACTATGGTCTTGTGGGAAAAGAGCGACGCGAGGCGCCTCTAGACACTTACGACGGGGAAAGGCGTGGCGGTCTGGCCAAAACTGCTTTTCTTTACTTTACAAACTACTTTTCTTTGCTTTTCCTTTCTCTGTTTTTAAAAAAAACGATGTGCCGTCGAGTTTGATTCGATTTGACGCGGGGAACATTTTGAGATACTTTGCGCGGCTGTAAAATTCGATAAAAGGCAGGATTTTACCGTATTTTTTTATTTTACATGATTTTGTGATTCCTTTTTTATCCTTATTTCTTTTTCTTGATTTATGTCGCTTAAAAAAGTATGTGGAATTCTAGTATTTAACGAGGGGAACATTTTGCGATACTTTGCGCGGCTAAAGAATTCGAAAAAAACTCGTAGAGTAGAAATACCTAGAATTTCTTGCGTTTTTTTCTTTTTAGTATATTTTTGGGGATTTTCAGTTCTCTAATTTTAACCTTTATCAACTCGTTTAGGCCTGAGCGGTCTCCGCGCAAAATGGGTCGAGCTGAAGCCGTACGCGGGCCCCAACAAAGCCACCACCGCCTTCACCGCGAACCCGGACAAGAATCGGTACCAGGACACGGTTTGCCTGGAGGAGACCCGCGTCAAGATCACCCCGGAAGAGGCCAATGAGGGCGACTACATCCACGCCAATTGGGTCAAGGTATCGTTTGAAAACTACAAACTTTCGGTAGCGTTTAGGAAATTGTCCGAATTTGGCTCGTTTTTGCGATTACGATTTAAATTTTATATTATTTTGAGCTAAATTAAAAGTTGATGGGTATTTTTTTGACGTTCTATCGCAAAATAGCGAAATATTGATATTTGATTCTTTATTCCAGGTGGGATAGCTTTTTTTCCTTTGCCTAGTAATCAAAAATAAAGCGTTTTTATGCTGTTTTTAGTAAGTTTTGACTATGTTGGAAGCAGAGAAAGTTAAAAAACCTTTGAAAAGTCGTTTGGTCATTTTTCAGCGAAAAAAAAACTTTTTAGCCTCAATTGAATGTTTTTTAGGGCAATTAGCCTTTTTTTGTGGTGAAAAACCGTTACAACAGCTAAAAAGTTTCTTTCCTCCCTCGCGAATTCGATTTTTCAATTTAGATGGACAACCGGGAGACGTGGATCGCCACCCAGGCGCCCACCGACGCCACCATCGTCGACTTTTGGCGCATGTGCTGGGAGCACGAGGTGGTGAACATTGTGCAGCTGTGCCGTCTCGTCGAAAACGGAAAGAACAAGGTGAGATCCGCGCGCAAAACGGATTCTTGCCGTTTTTCCAGTGCGCTGCCTACTGGCCGGACGAGCCGGGCCTCTTCCAGAATCACGGCCGCTTCTTCGTCAACAACAAGAAAAAGGAGAAGCAGGAGGGCTTTACGGCCATGACGATCGAGCTGTTGCCGGATGGGTGCTCGAACAGCCGCATTATTCGGTGAGGACTTTTGCAAAATACCTTTGATGTTTTCCTAGTAATTCTGTCGGGCTCTATGACGAAATAAAAGGGTTCTTTCGCATTATCGGGGGAGGGGGACAATTGTTTTCTTTATATTAATCTAGAAATGCATAGTAAGTTAATAGGAAGTATTTTCATAATGTTTTCAGTAAAATCGAGCTAGGCTTTAACTAGGAAACGATCTAAAAATTTTTTTTAGAAGAGCAGAATTTTTTTTGAAGAAGCCGTTTTGATCGAAAAAGGGATAATTTTTGTGTTTTAATAAAAATTTCGGTAAAAGAGCTATGATTTAACTAGGAAACGATCTAAAAACTTGTTTTAGAAGAACAGAAAGACCAATCTTCCAAAAGTCGAATTTAGTCAAAAAGCCATTTTTTTTGGTCGAAAACTCTGTGTTGTGTTTTTCCATAAAAATGTGTAAATTTTTCACGTTTAGGAATAGTAAATAACTGAATAAAACTTTTCGCCGCCCCCGATAATGCGAAAGAACCAATAAAACTATTTTTATAGAATTTTACATAGTTTTTCGATGTAAAAAGCTTGTAAAAAAGGAATAAAATTCGAAAATTTTTGAGTTTTTGGTAAAAATATGCCAAATGACCGAAAGTTGAGCATTGCGCATTTTTCAAAAAATTTTTGGCTAGCCTGTGCGTGCAAGACGATTTTTCCAGGCTCATCCAAATGCCGGACTGGCCGGACCACGGCGTCCCCACCAGCCGACGGGGCGTCCTCCGCTTTCTTCGTGCTTTGGAGAAGGTATACCGAAATTCGCGTCCAAAAACTCTTGACTTTAGCACGGCGACGAGTTGAACAAGGGCCAAACGGTGATGCACTGCTCGGCGGGCGTCGGCCGCACCGGCACGATCATGCTCATCCACTGGATCAAAACGGCATGCATGGCCAACGAGTCGGTCGACGTATGATTCGCTTTTCGGCATTCATTCTGACCATTTTCAGCCGTTCGAGATGTTCAAGAAGGTGCGCGACCAGCGTGCCTGCTCGGTGCAGACGGAGCAGCAGTTCCTGTTCATCTTTGCGACGTGCCTGGAATGGGTCGATGTAAGATTTTTATCGATTTCTAAAGGTCTTCTGAAAACTCGATTCTTTCGCATTATCGGGGGGACCAACTATTTTACTTACGTGGAAAACCAATCAAAACTGGTTATAAACGATTTTTTAGGTCGAAAACGGCCAGTTTTTGTTCAAAAATCTATTTTTTTTAGTGTTTTTTAAATGAAAATTTGTAGTTTTTGCGTTTCGCAAGCGCCAAAAAAAAGTTTAGAAACACTTTCTCTGCTTATTTTAAAGAAATTGGACCCTTAGAAAAAAAAAAGGTGGCCCCCACGCCTTTTTTGGCGGCTAAAAGGATTTTTTCAAAAAAAGTTCAAAAAATGGCTTTTTCTAAAAAATTTAATCAGGTTTTCAAACTTTCAAATGATTGATCGCCCTGGCAATGATGCAACTTTCAGGCCCGCTTCGCCGAGCTGCCCCAGCTGCCGAACTTTAAGACGACGTTGAGCGCGCTGACGGGCGCCGCCACATCCGGCAACGCGACGGCTTAATCTTCCCCCCCTGCAGCACTGATTCTTTCTGCCCATTCTTTTCCTTCATTTCCCCCCTCTGTATTTGGCTTGTATTGTGTTGTAAAATGTGTCGTTTTTCAAATGTCTTTGTGAAATGCTTTTTGTCGTTTTGGTGATAAACTGGGTCGTTTATGTGGTGGCTTGGTGGTGTGAAGCGGCTTTCGAAAGTTGGTTGGTACTGATTCTTTAGCGGGGGGACGCCTGTCTACCGACCTGTCAATAATACCAGATGGTTCCAGTCGCTTCGCGACTGGAACCATCTGGCCTTCGGGTTACCCTCCATGTAATACACCTACCTATCTACCTGCTTCCACTAACTACTTCGATACCTTCCTGACGGCTTTAGACCCTCTCCTAGCCGAAATCCCCTTCAAAAACTACCTAAATACCTTCCCGATGGCTTAAGATACCCCCCATGGCTGAAATCCCCTTCAAAAACTACCTAAATACCTTCCCGATGGCTTAAGATACCCCCATGGCTGAAATCCCCTTCAAAAACTACCTAAATACCTTCCCGATGGCTTAAGATACCCCCCATGGCTGAAATCCCTTCAAAAACTACCTAAATACCTTCCCGATGGCTTAAGATACCCCCATGGCTGAAATCCCCTTCAAAAACTACCTAAATACCTTCCCGATGGCTTAAGATACCCCCCATGGCTGAAATCCCCTTCAAAAACTACCTAAATACCTTCCCGATGGCTTAAGATACCCCCATGGCTGAAATCCCCTTCAAAAACTACCTAAATACCTTCCCGATGGCTTAAGATACCCCCATGGCTGAAATCCCCTTCAAAAACTACCTAAATACCTTCCCCGATGGCTTAAGATACCCCCCATGGCTGAAATCCCTTCAAAAACTACCTAAATACCTTCCCGATGGCTTAAGATACCCCCCATGGCTGAAATCCCCTTCAAAAACTACCTAAATACCTTCCCGATGGCTTAAGATACCCCCATGGCTGAAATCCCCTTCAAAAACTACCTAAATACCTTCCCGATGGCTTAAGATACCCCCCATGGCTGAAATCCCCTTCAAAAACTACCTAAATACCTTCCCGATGGCTTAAGATACCCCCCATGGCTGAAATCCCCTTCAAAAACTACCTAAATACCTTCCCGATGGCTTAAGATACCCCCATGGCTGAAATCCCCTTCAAAAACTACCTAAATACCTTCCCGATGGCTTAAGATACCCCCCCATGGCTGAAATCCCCTTCAAAAACTACCTAAATACCTTCCCGATGGCTTAAGATACCCCCCATGGCTGAAATCCCCTTCAAAAACTACCTAAATACCTTCCCGATGGCTTAAGATACCCCCCCATGGCTGAAATCCCCTTCAAAAACTACCTAAATACCTTCCCGATGGCTTAAGATACCCCCATGGCTGAAATCCCCTTCAAAAACTACCTAAATACCTTCCCGATGGCTTAAGATACCCCCATGGCTGAAATCCCCTTCAAAAACTACCTAAATACCTTCCCGATGGCTTAAGATACCCCCCATGGCTGAAATCCCCTTCAAAAACTACCTAAATACCTTCCCGATGGCTTAAGATACCCCCCATGGCTGAAATCCCCTTCAAAAACTACCTAAATACCTTCCCGATGGCTTAAGATACCCCCCATGGCTGAAATCCCCTTCAAAAACTACCTAAATACCTTCCCGATGGCTTAAGATACCCCCCATGGCTGAAATCCCTTCAAAAACTACCTAAATACCTTCCCGATGGCTTAAGATACCCCCATGGCTGAAATCCCCTTCAAAAACTACCTAAATACCTTCCCGATGGCTTAAGATACCCCCCATGGCTGAAATCCCCTTCAAAAACTACCTAAATACCTTCCCGATGGCTTAAGATACCCCCCATGGCTGAAATCCCCTTCAAAAACTACCTAAATACCTTCCCGATGGCTTAAGATACCCCCCATGGCTGAAATCCCCTTCAAAAACTACCTAAATACCTTCCCGATGGCTTAAGATACCCCCCATGGCTGAAATCCCCTTCAAAAACTACCTAAATACCTTCCCGATGGCTTAAGATACCCCCCATGGCTGAAATCCCCTTCAAAAACTACCTAAATACCTTCCCGATGGCTTAAAGAGATAGAGGCGGCATAAGTCAATCGATTACGCGAGGGAAAGAAAATGTCTCTGCGCCTCTCCCCTGGGCGCCCTCTCTCGCCGCGGGACCTGTTGAACCCCCCCTCCCCAAGGGGGGTTCAACAGATGCCGTCCTCATCTCTTTAAAGGGATGCCGACGGCATAGTCAATCGGTTACGCGCTGGAAAGAAAATGTCTCTGCGCCTCTCCCCAGGACGCGCTCTCTGCCCTGTTGGCTACTTGCCAATTTGTTGATGGGGGGGATCGACACATGCCGTCGGCAGCCCTTTAAGATACCCCCCATGGCTGAAATCCCCTTCAAAAACGAAAATAACGACCGACCGGATGGAATGAGAGAAAAAAAGAAATGAAATCCCCCGTGAAAACTTTCATCCACGAAACGCGCGCGACCTGGCTCACTATGTCCAAAATCACCCCAACCTCCGTCCCCCACCCCTTTTACTAAGGAAAAAACTTTCAAAGTTAATTTTAATAATTTAAACTAAAACTTTTTCATAATTTTTTAATCAGTTTGGGGGTTTCTGACCACGCTCTATCCGAATCCGAAGAGATCTAAGCTCTAGCTCCTTTCCCCTTCGAGTTGAATTCGGCTTCGGACGGACAGACGCGTCAAGAAAATTATTATAGTTGATAGTGTATTTTGCTAACGCTTTTGTAGTTTTAGATTGCCAGAAAGTAAAAAAAATATCTAGTACATTTTTTAAATTCTGGAAATTTTACCTTTGCGGTTTTTTCATACGTTTTTGACCAAATATTCCAAAATGTTCTAGTTTTTAGAAGTTTTTAGATCTAAAAACCGGGTAAAAGCCTATAAAAATGCTTTATATTTTGCTATAGGATTCCTAGGGAAGGTTGATTCCATCCTTGCTAAAAATGCCTCCACCCTCTCCCCCGCTAACAGAGCAGTACCAAAAACATGTCGACATTAAGATCGCAATTTTTAGAAGATTATTTTTAGATATTATCTATTAAATCTATATCGGTCTTTAGATGTCAAATAATTTATCGGAAAGTCTGCTGCGCAAAACTCGGTGACGTCGGCGCACAATAGGAGTCACTGGTACACGCCTCCGTTCTGCACGCAAAATATCGACCAACGAGGCATGTCGACGCATCGTATTCGTACAAGAAGCCGCCGTTAGGCTTCAGATACGCACACTTTTCCGCGTCGCTCGCCGGCTTCAGTTGGGCCGCGATGCCGAGGTCCTGGAAAGTAGCAAATTTTTGGCTTTAAGCGGTACTGGACTGTTAGGGGGGGGGTTCCTAGTATCACCTAAGAACCATACGAAATTTGAAGATATTTATAGGATTTTCCGCGGTTTTTAGCTAGAAAGGACCTAGAAAATAAAAGTTTTTTTAAAAACATTTCGAAAGCCTTGGTCTTTTGGCCGTATGAAAAATAATCAAAATTTTCGAATCTCCAAATTTTAAAGTAACTTTTATAACCTGCTAGCACTCAAAAATCTCCAAAAAAAGTACCTATTTAACTAGCACAAAGAAAAACAAAAAAATGTTCCATTGTTTGAAGAGTATTTTAAACTTTCTAGCACTCAACAGCTATTATTAAAAACGCTAAAGAAAAAAAATACGCTATTTATTTTCAGAAACTCAAGAAAAATTAGAATCGAAAAATCAAAAAAAGCTCGTGGTCTGTTCTGACCCTACCACTCGTGTCCCATCAAGCCATCGCCAATCCGGTATCGCCGCACTCCCATTATTTGTCAGGCCAACCCACACACCCAGCGTACGCCCTTCACCGCTACGGTATGCTGAAAAAAACGAAGATTTTTGGTATTAAAGGAATTATGAAGGCAATTTTGTATACACCTATTTCGGTTCCGGGCCGTTAGCCGGGGACCAAATTTTTCCCTGCGTTTCTCTACGGCCCTATAACAAAATATAAACCAGTTTTATAGTATTTTAGATAGCTTTTGGATATAACAACAACAACATAAAATAATAAAATTTTCGACAATTTGTTTTTTTGGTCAAAAATGTATGAAAAATGATCAAAAAGTGAAAATTTTCGAATTTCAAAATTTTTAAAAAGATTTTTTTAACTTTCCAGAAATCAAAAACTATTAAAAACATTATAACATAAATAATATATCATCAACAGGTACGTTAAAAGTCCAGAACTCATATTTGAGCCCTAGAAACATAAAAAAATCGAAAAACCGACGATTCAGCGCGGCGAGTGCTTCGGAAATATCCTTCGTTTGGGCCAAAGTCGACTGCAGCTCCAGCTTGGGGCACGCTTCTCTTGCCGAAAGTTGCGTGCTCGTGCCGGTTCCATACTAAAGGCAAGCCAGCGGAGATTTTTTGAGGAAACGACAAAAAACCTACCCAAAAGCACCCGGTCGCAATATCATTACTGCCGGGCACAAAGTGCTCGCCCGGGTCGCTGCAATCACCGATACAGGGGCAGAAGTAGTTTGCTAAAACGCAGCGCTAAACACACCTCATCTTGAATTGGCAAGGAGCCAACCGGTTACGGTATGTAAAAACGCGGAGGGAGCACGACCGTCTTTCTCTTCTTTCACTTACCCTGACACAGCAACCCGACCAATTTCACCCCGTCCAGCCCCTTGCTCGCATCCAGGAAATAGCCCGGGCTCGCCAGATCCTGCAGCTTTGACACTTTTGGGCCGTCTTCAAAGCCTGAAAAGATATTGATCGTTTCTTCTCGTTTTTTAGTGTACAACTATTAAATTACTGTTGATAAAGCTTGAATAATACTGACTTAGGACCACCACAATCCCTCCAGTCAGCTTGAACGTCTCCACGGAAGCATTCGGGCTCGCGAAATGGCCTTGTCTAAAAATAATATTTGGGAGCCATGGTCTCAAAATCCTAAAGAATCTCTGCTAGCCTGCCCTCCTCTCTGGGTCCGTCCATTTCCTCCTCCAATCTCTGCTAGCCTGCCCTCCTCTCGGGGTCCGTCCATTTCCTCAAACAATCTCTGCTAGCCTGCCCTCCTCTCGGGGTCCGTCCATTTCCTCAAACAATCTCTGCTAGCCTGCCCTCCTCTCGAGGTCCGTCCATTTCCTCCTCCAATCTCTGCTAGCCTGCCCTCCTCTCGGGGTCCGTCCATTTCCTCCTCCAATCTCTGCTAGCCTGCCCTCCTCTCGGGGTCCGTCCATTTCCTCAAACAATCTCTGCTAGCCTGCCCTCCTCTCGGGGTCCGTCCATTTCCTCCTCCAATCTCTGCTAGCCTGCCCTCCTCTCGGGGTCCGTCCATTTCCTCAAACAATCTCTGCTAGCCTGCCCTCCTCTCGGGGTCCGTCCATTTCCTCCTCCAATCTCTGCTAGCCTGCCCTCCTCTCGGGGTCCGTCCATTTCCTCCTCCAATCTCTGCTAGCCTGCCCTCCTCTCGGGGTCCGTCCATTTCCTCCTCCAATCTCTGCTAGCCTGCCCTCCTCTCGGGGTCCGTCCATTTCCTCAAACAATCTCTGCTAGCCTGCCCTCCTCTCGGGGTCCGTCCATTTCCTCAAACAATCTCTGCTAGCCCGCAAAACCGACCGATATCCCTCCGAAGCGATCAAAATCACTTTCTGTCGATTTGTCACCTGGACATCATAGAGTTTTTGGCGCGCCAGGTCAACCGCACTTAATTCAGATTTATTTAAAGGAACGGGCAAGGCAGGGCGGCTATAAAATCCATAGGAATTCCATAGCCAAAAAATTTGGAGCTATGCCTTGCCGATTCCTTTAAAAACACGCACCTCGTCAAATCGGATACCTCGCTTGGCAGATACGGGATTGCGAGGTTGTCAAAATCGGCGTAGGACTTGAAATCTTTCAGATTTGCGACATTTCGTGGTGCGGCCGCGTAGGCGATGACGCCGATTCGGGTTTGGTACCTGAATTCCCGATTAAAAATTGTCTAAACCGTGACCCACCTACCGTAGCCCTTGGCCAAGGGTGACGCCCTGGAAGGCCGACTTCACTTGGTTGATCATCTGAAGAATTTCTCTTTCTCTGACTGTCTCTCTCGCCCCCTCTCCCCCGCCCTATCTCCCTCTCTTACTCTGTCTCTCTCTCGCTCTCGCTCTCTCTCTCTCTCTCGCTCTCTCTCTCTCTCTCTCTCTCTCTCTCTCTCTCTCTCTTACTCTGTCTCTCTCTCGCTCTCGCTCTCTCTCCCTCTCTCTCTCCCTCTCTCTCTCACTCTCTCACTCTCTCACTCTCTCTTTCTCTTTCTCTTTCTCTCTCTCCTACCTAACCGATTACGTCATCAATTTGCAACGAACCGAAAAATAGCCGGTCGCATTCGTGGCGCTCGAGCTGTCGAATAGGATCTCCACATCGAGCCAGATTTTGCTCGGGGAACAGGTTAAATTCGCGGCCTCGAGGCAGGTGGCTGAAAAGGGCTAACTAGCAGAGTTTCCTTGAGGAAATGGACGGACCCCGAGAGGAGGGCAGGCTAGCAGAGATTGTTTGAGGAAATGGACGGACCCCGAGAGGAGGGCAGGCTAGCAGAGATTGGAGGAGGAAATGGACGGACCCCGAGAGGAGGGCAGGCTAGCAGAGATTGGAGGAGGAAATGGACGGACCCCGAGTGGAGGGCAGGCTAGCAGAGATTGTTTGAAGAAATGGACGGACCCCGAGAGGAGGGCAGGCTAGCAGAGATTGGAGGAGGAAATGGACGGACCCCGAGAGGAGGGCAGGCTAGCAGAGATTGTTTGAGGAAATGGACGGACCCCGAGAGGAGGGCAGGCTAGCAGAGATTGTTTGAGGAAATGGACGGACCCCGAGAGGAGGGCAGGCTAGCAGAGATTGGAGGAGGAAATGGACGGACCCCGAGAGGAGGGCAGGCTAGCAGAGATTGGAGGAGGAAATGGACGGACCCCGAGAGGAGGGCAGGCTAGCAGAGATTGGAGGAGGAAATGGACGGACCCCCGAGAGGAGGGCAGGCTAGCAGAGATTGGAGGAGGAAATGGACGGACCCCGAGAGGAGGGCAGGCTAGCAGAGATTGTTTGAGGAAATGGACGGACCCCGAGAGGAGGGCAGGCTAGCAGAGATTGGAGGAGGAAATGGACGGACCCCGAGAGGAGGGCAGGCTAGCAGAGATTGTTTGAGGAAATGGACGGACCCCGAGAGGAGGGCAGGCTAGCAGAGATTGTTTGAGGAAATGGACGGACCCCGAGAGGAGGGCAGGCTAGCAGAGATTGTTTGAGGAAATGGACGGACCCCGAGAGGAGGGCAGGCTAGCAGAGATTGTTTGAGGAAATGGACGGACCCCGAGAGGAGGGCAGGCTAGCAGAGATTGGAGGAGGAAATGGACGGACCCCGAGAGGAGGGCAGGCTAGCAGAGATTGTTTGAGGAAATGGACGGACCCCGAGAGGAGGGCAGGCTAGCAGAGATTGTTTGAGGAAATGGACGGACCCCGAGAGGAGGGCAGGCTAGCAGAGATTGGAGGAGGAAATGGACGGACCCCGAGAGGAGGGCAGGCTAGCAGAGATTGTTTGAGGAAATGGACGGACCCCGAGAGGAGGGCAGGCTAGCAGAGATTGTTTGAGGAAATGGACGGACCCCGAGAGGAGGGCAGGCTAGCAGAGATTGTTTGAGGAAATGGACGGACCCCGAGAGGAGGGCAGGCTAGCAGAGATTGGAGGAGGAAATGGACGGACCCCGAGAGGAGGGCAGGCTAGCAGAGATTGTTTGAGGAAATGGACGGACCCCGAGAGGAGGGCAGGCTAGCAGAGATTGGAGGAGGAAATGGACGGACCCCGAGAGGAGGGCAGGCTAGCAGAGATTGTTTGAGGAAATGGACGGACCCCGAGAGGAGGGCAGGCTAGCAGAGATTGTTTGAGGAAATGGACGGACCCCGAGAGGAGGGCAGGCTAGCAGAGATTGGAGGAGGAAATGGACGGACCCCGAGAGGAGGGCAGGCTAGCAGAGATTGTTTGAGGAAATGGACGGACCCCGAGAGGAGGGCAGGCTAGCAGAGATTGTTTGAGGAAATGGACGGACCCCGAGAGGAGGGCAGGCTAGCAGAGATTGTTTGAGGAAATGGACGGACCCCGAGAGGAGGGCAGGCTAGCAGAGATTGTTTGAGGAAATGGACGGACCCCGAGAGGAGGGCAGGCTAGCAGAGATTGGAGGAGGAAATGGACGGACCCCGAGAGGAGGGCAGGCTAGCAGAGATTGTTTGAGGAAATGGACGGACCCCGAGAGGAGGGCAGGCTAGCAGAGATTGTTTGAGGAAATGGACGGACCCCGAGAGGAGGGCAGGCTAGCAGAGATTGTTTGAGGAAATGGACGGACCCCGAGAGGAGGGCAGGCTAGCAGAGATTGGAGGAGGAAATGGACGGACCCCGAGAGGAGGGCAGGCTAGCAGAGATTGGAGGAGGAAATGGACGGACCCCGAGAGGAGGGCAGGCTAGCAGAGATTGTTTGAGGAAATGGACGGACCCCGAGAGGAGGGCAGGCTAGCAGAGAGCTTTGGGGAAATGGCAGTAGACTCACCAAAACACAACGCAGCAATCAGCAACCGCCCCCGGTGCATTTTGTGGTCATAAGCGGAAGGATTCAAGTAGTCTAGCCCCCAAAATTCCAAAGCCGCGAGACCCGTTATCAGCCGGAAATTCCCCTCTCCTGATTTGGGCTAAAAAGGTGAAGCCGCAAGTCGGGTGAGTAATCTGCAAAAAAGGGGAAAAAAGGTACCCGGTTCCGCTGGATATCAACAAGGCACGCCTCTGCTTCCGTTTTAAAGCCGCAGTAAAATCGGGGTCGGGGTCCGCCGGTTTGACAATAATAAATTCTTCCGGCTGGCCGTAAATGCCGGGCGCTGGAATTCATCGGCCTCCGAGTAAGAGTAAAGTGTTTTTGGTGAGGAACAGCTATCATGTGCAGATAAGAACTCTTCCTCACTCCCTCACTCTCTCTCTCTCGCTCTCTCTCTCGCCCTCTCTCTCTATCTCTCACTCTCTCTCTCTCAATCTCTCTCTCCATTTCTCTCTTTATCTATCTCTCTCCCTCTCTCTTTCTCTCGCTCTCTCTCTCCTTCACTCTCTCGCTCTCTCTCTCTCTCTCCGCTCTCGCTCTTTCTCTCGCTCGCTCTCTCTCTCCCTCTCTCTTTCTCTCGCCCTCTCCTCTCTCTCGCTCTCTATCTCTCTCTCTCTCCCTCTCTCTCTCTCGTTTAATGCATCCATTTATTCGCGGCGAACTGTAACGAGTGATAAATGAGTTGAGGATGGGCAGAGGGGGGGCGGGGTTTGTGGATAAATCTGTACACAAGACGACACAACAACGAGTGAACATTACACACAAAAAAATGTTTTTACAACGGGAAAAGAATAGAGAATTATTTGGCGGAGGAGGTGGCGTTTGTAAATGGGACGCGTCGCGTCGTCGTCGTCGCGGCGCTCGTTCACTTCCTGCGCGACTGAAAAAGGTACGGCTTTCGCTTAGGCTTGGGCTTAGGCTTAGCTTGGGCTTAAGTATGTTTAGCGTCGGCTTGGCTTAGCATATTCTTAGGCTTAGCTAGGCCTAGCTTGGGCTTAGCTTGGGCTTAGGCTTAGGGTCGGGCTTAGGCTTAGGCTTAGGCCTAGGCTAGCTACGGCTTAAGTAGGCTTAAGTAGGCTTAAGTAGGCTTAAGTTTGGCTTGGCTTAGCTTCGGCTCAGGCTTAGACTTGAGCTTAGGCTCAGCTTGGGCTTAAGCATGCTTAGCTTCGGCTTGGCTTAGCTCTGGAATAGGCTTAGCTTGAGAGGTAGCTTAGCGGAGCCTAGGCTTAGGCTCAGCTTGTGCTTAAGCATGCTTTGCTTCGGCTTAGCTGAGCTTAGCTTAGACGGATGCTTAGGCTTGGGCTTAGACTTCGGTTTACCTTCCGGGAAATGTGCTTAATTTTAGAGGGTGGCCGCTTCGGGCCGGAGGACGGGGTAGCTGATGCGGGAGTTGAGGTGGGCGGCGGGTCGGGTCTAAAACCACGGGCAGGCTAGCAGGGATCATTTGCGGAAATCTAAGGGGAAACCGCGACAAACCTGGGTTTTGGCGTTTCGGCCGTGAGTTTGGGATCGGCAATCGCTGGCGTTGAGGCCACCAGGAAGGAGTTGAGATTGAGGGCCCAAATTTTCTGGTTCTGGTCTCTTAGCGGGGGGGGGTAGGTAAATAGGTGGAGAAACAGAAAGTGGTTCCCCCAGAAACCCCCCCTCCCCCGCTAACAGCACAGAACCAATTTCCTCAGGGAACCTCTGCTAGCCTGCCTCCGCTTGGGCAGTCTGATTTTCCTCAAGCAATCACTGCTAGCTTGCCTTTTCCGGGGTTACGGGGGGCGCCACAGGCTTCGCTTCCGGTTCGACGATGGTTTCCGCTCGCTTCTGCGCCGCTTCCGGGGCCTGGAGATTCGTTTTAAAGGGCCGCTGAAGCCATTGGATACCGTAGCCACCGGCTGCACCGGCTGCAACGCTTCATTGGTGCGCCATGGGCTTCGTAGCGGCGGTGGCTGAAAGTTGGAATAACGGCCGACCCGCCAGCCAACGTCCAACTACCGTATCTCGGTCTCTCTGTTCTCTACAGAGCTCTAAAACATACCAAAATGTTCGCCTTTCCCTGGCGAGTATTTTGGTATCAACTATAATAATTTTCTTGACGCGTCCGTCCGTCTGTCTGTCCGTCTGTGTGAAGCCGAATTCAACTCGAAGGGGAAAGGAGCTAGAGCTTAGCTCTCTTCGGATTCGGATAGAGCGTGGTCAGAAACCCCCAAACTGATAAAAAAAATTACGAAAAAGTTTTAGTTTAAATTATTAAAATTAACTTTGAAAGTTTTTTCCTTAGTAAAAGGGGGGGACGGATGTTGGGGTGATTTTGGACATAGTGAGCCAGGTGGCGCGCGTTTCGTGGATGAAAATTTTCACGGGGGATTTCATTTCTTTTTTTCTCTCAATCCATCCGGTCGGTCGTTTTTTTTTTGTTTTTTAAGGGGATTTCGGCTAGGGGAGGTGTCTTAAACCATCAGGAAGGTATTTAGGTGGTTTTTGAAGGGGATTTCAGCCATGCGGGGTATCTGAAGCCATCAGGAAGGTATTTAGGTAGTTTCAGAAGGGGATTTCAGCCATGCGGGGTATCTGAAGCCATCAGGAAGGTATTTAGGTAGTTTTTGAACGGCATTTCGGCTATCGAGGGTATTGATGGAGGTGGGAAAGGATGTGGTGGAGTGGGACATGTAGGGTAGCCCGAAGGCCAGATGGTTGCAGTCGCGAAGCGACTGTAACCATCTGGTACATTACAGCTCTGTAAGTTCAAGGGACGCCGAGATACAGTACGACAGGGTCGGTTTGGGGGCTGCTGCAGACCCTACTCACCTTTGCCGGCTCCATCTCGACGACGACCACGCCCGAATCATCTGCCGGTTTCGCCTAAATCGTGGGCAATTAAAAATTCAACGAAAAATCCATGTAAATTATGAGGATTTACAAAAAAATGAGGGTGTAAAAAAGCACCGGTTTGGGATCGGCCGGATGGGAAACGGTGGCTGGGTGGAATTTGAGGTCCTGAAACTGGCGATTTTCAGGGGGACGTCCATTTCCTCAAACAATCTCTGCTAGCCTACCTCTTGCCGCAATCCTGCCGGGGAGCCGGGCTGGGTGTCCTGAAATTAAATTCTATCTTTCGCAGCAAATCATAAAAAAATTAAGAATGTTTCGGAAGCCTACCTCTTCCTTCACTGACGTCGCGGAGCTTTTTCGAGATCCCGGCTCGCTCTCCTGCTGAAAAAGAAAAGAGTGGCGAGAGAGAGAGAGCGAGATAGAAAGCGCGAGAGAGAGAGAGAGGGAGAGAAAGAGAGAGCGAGAGCGACAGAGAGCGAGAAAGAGTGGCGAGCGAGCGAGAGTGAGAGAGGGAGAGAAAGAGAGAGCGAGAGCGAGAGAGAGCGAGAAAGAGTGGCGAGCGAGCGAGAGAGAGAGAGACAGAGATAGAGAGATAGAGAGAGAGAGAGAGAGAGAGAGAGAGCGATAGAGAGAGTGAGAGAGAGAGAAAGAGAGACATACCGTATCCTCCGAGCTGCCCCCTTCTCCATGATGTCCGGCGATCGGCTCGCAGGACGTGATGCGATGTCCGGACAGCTCCACCCATTTCGCGGCGACCTCAATTTTTCCGGTTACGGTAGCGGTGGCGCCATTTCAAGGTAGCGTGTCAGCAGGGATTTTCGACGTATTTTGGGCGTGCTCTCATTAGCCATTAGAAAGAAGAAGCCGTTTATTCTCGGTGAAAAGAAAGGCGAAAATGCAATGTAGTCTGTGTGTCTATTCCGTCTAATCGACAACGATGGGCTGCGCGTAGACGCGACGCTGGCTTTTGGCCTTTGGCGTTGGTGGGCCCTGCGACACGATTTCCGGGTGGTGGGTTTAAAGGTATTGGCAAGGCATGGCGGTTCTGAGCTGTTAGCGGGGGGAAAGGATCTCTAGCAGGGGGACAACCACCTTTTGTTTTCGATCGATTGGTTCAATTGTATCAATTATGTATTTTTATGGTTTTTTAGGAGTTTTTGATTGCTAGAAAGTTATCAAAATGTTTTTAAAAATGTTGAAAATTGGCAAAAATTTTTCAGGAATTTTCGAGAACTGTTTTTCATAAATTTTTAGCCAAAAAAAAATGAAAAAGAACCCCGAAAACCTACCCTAAAATTACTCCAAAAAATTGTTTAAAACACTCTAAAAATGATTTTTATTTGTCATAAGGCCGTCCGGCATTAATTCGCAAAATCTGGTCTCCCCCTGTTAAAAGTCTCCCCCCGCTAACAATCCAGTACCGCCATACCTTGCCGGTCCCTTGAATGCGCGTGTACCGAGACTACCTGTGAAGCCTGCTTGACACGCTCGGGGCGGGTGGGAGCAGCTGACGTCCCGCCCTCCTCCTTGCCGTCGTCAATGTCCATCTCGTCGATTGTCGTCTAAAACGATAGGGCTTTCCTCAAAGAATCTCCGCTAGCCGCCCACCTCAGCCGCCTTGGGCCCTTTCCCTTTCGGTGCCAGCGGATCGGGCGGGAACGTCGTCATACTGCATCTGGAAAGCTCGGAAATTCTAGGGCCCGGTAAAAAGCGCCCACTGGCAATCCCAGTCGACGTACAGCAACGCGCCAAAGTTGTTGAACGTGCCGCAGTAGTTCGGGGCCGAGAACACGGTCACCAGGTGGCGATGGGCAAAGAATTCGTAGCTGAAAATGATGGCAGGCTAGCAGAGATTGTTTGAGGAAATGGACGGACCCCGAGAGGAGGGCAGGCTAGCAGAGATTGGAGGAGGAAATGGACGAACCCCGAGAGGAGGGCAGGCTAGCAGAGATTGGAGGAGGAAATGGACGAACCCCGAGAGGAGGGCAGGCTAGCAGAGATTGTTTGAGGAAATGGACGGACCCCGAGAGGAGGGCAGACTAGCAGAGATTGTTTGAGGAAATGGACGGACCCCGAGAGGAGGGCAGGCTAGCAGAGATTGTTTGAGGAAATGGACGGACCCCGAGAGGAGGGGCAGACTAGCAGAGATTGTTTGAGGAAATGGACGGACCCCGAGAGGAGGGCAGGCTAGCAGAGATTGTTTGAGGAAATGGACGGACCCCGAGAGGAGGGCAGGCTAGCAGAGATTGTTTGAGGAAATGGACGGACCCCGAGAGGAGGGCAGACTAGCAGAGATTGTTTGAGGAAATGGACGGACCCCGAGAGGAGGGCAGGCTAGCAGAGATTGTTTGAGGAAATGGACGGACCCCGAGAGGAGGGCAGGCTAGCAGAGATTGTTTGAGGAAATGGACGGACCCCGAGAGGAGGGCAGACTAGCAGAGATTGTTTGAGGAAATGGACGGACCCCGAGAGGAGGGCAGGCTAGCAGAGATTGTTTGAGGAAATGGACGGACCCCGAGAGGAGGGCAGGCTAGCAGAGATTGTTTGAGGAAATGGACGGACCCCGAGAGGAGGGCAGGCTAGCAGAGATTGTTTGAGGAAATGGACGGACCCCGAGAGGAGGGCAGGCTAGCAGAGATTGTTTGAGGAAATGGACGGACCCCGAGAGGAGGGCAGACTAGCAGAGATTGTTTGAGGAAATGGACGGACCCCGAGAGGAGGGCAGGCTAGCAGAGATTGTTTGAGGAAATGGACGGACCCCGAGAGGAGGGCAGACTAGCAGAGATTGTTTGAGGAAATGGACGGACCCCGAGAGGAGGGCAGGCTAGCAGAGATTGTTTGAGGAAATGGACGGACCCCGAGAGGAGGGGCAGACTAGCAGAGATTGTTTGAGGAAATGGACGGACCCCGAGAGGAGGGCAGACTAGCAGAGATTGTTTGAGGAAATGGACGGACCCCGAGAGGAGGGCAGGCTAGCAGAGATTGTTTGAGGAAATGGACGGACCCTGAGAGGAGGGCAGGCTAGCAGAGATTGTTTGAGGAAATGGACGGACCCCGAGAGGAGGGCAGGCTAGCAGAGATTGTTTGAGGAAATGGACGGACCCCGAGAGGAGGGCAGGCTAGCAGAGACCCATGCGGAAACCGAATTGGTATCATAATGTCGAAACTCATAATGTCGAAATTCATAATGTCGAAATTCATAATGTCGAAATTTCATAATGTCGAAATGTCATAATGTCGAAATTCAGAATGTCGAAATTTAAATAAGCTAAAATTTCCGGTAAATTCCCCGAATTCTAGGCAAAAAAATGTTGTCGTGAAATAAGACAATGTCGTGAAAGAAAACATTTCGACATTATGAATTTCGACATTATGACATTTCGACATTATGAAATTCGACATTATGAATTTCGACATTATGAGTTTCGACATTATGAATTTCGACATTATGAAAATAAGCCGCGGAAACGAACCCATCCTGTACGACCTGATGGCCGCGGACGACGAGATCGATGCTGAACTTCTTGCACAGCTCCTGCAGCGCCCTGGAATTCGCCGGGATTCCACCAAGGATCTCTGCTAGCTGACCGTTTGCTAAAATGATGTGATATGCCGCGGGCGGATGCTTCATAGAGTGGATCGAGGGGTCCGTTGGCCATCTGGGGGCTCGGGTCGGCCCACAGCAGATCGACGGCCAGACAGGCGGCAAACGGGTCGACTGGGCGCTCGATGTCGTTCAGCTGGCTCAGCTCTGAGCAATTATAGCCGTCGGTTTTTTTTTTAAAGTAAGACAAGGCATGGATTCATGGCTTAAGTGCAGTTTACCTAGCGTATCTCTGCTCTCTGTTCATCTACAGGTGTGTAAAGTATACCAAAATACTCGCCAGAGCAAGGCAAACATTTTGGTATACCTTACACACCTGTAGATGAACAGGGAGCCGAGATACGCTAGGTCGGGGGGTAAACGGAACTCTAACCGAAAAATCCATAGATCCATCCCAGACGATACCTTGCAACATTGGGGAGATGCCGCCGTGCATGCAGAGGATTCGGCGCGAGATCAGCGCCGTCATCGGCATCCAGTTGAACAGGTCCTGCGCCAAAGTATTTTTCAATGGTTGTAAGAAGTCATTTTAACGTTACAAACTTTTTTCTTAAGGTCTAATTTTTCAAATATAGATAGTGGAAGTGTTCCTAACTAGTTTTTACTAGTCCTAAACGTCAAAACTACAAAAAATTACTAAAAATTTGATTTTTCGACAAAATTTCGACTTTTCAAAAAATTTTCGATAGTTTTTCTAGATGAAATATCGTTATTATTCACTAAAGCACTATTAGAACGCTTGCTATTAAGTTACTAAGGATTTCTAGACGTTGACAAAAAAAGTTCGCCCCCCCCCCCGATAATGCGAAAGAACCACCAACCTGAAATTGGTCCCAGAGCCCGCGGCCGACGTGGTTCTCAGGGAACCGGGAACAGCACTCCTCGTAGAAGCCGTACACCTGCAAAAGTGGCTCGTCTCCGGCAAATGGTGCTTTGTCATTATCGGGGGGGGGGCTACTTCTTTAATTTTTTATAAGTGTTTTTTATCAAATATAACTAGCTTTCCACTAAAAAAACTAGCTTAAAAAGTTTCGAAAAAGTCTAAAATTCGAAATCGGTCAAAATCCCTCCTTTTTTCTCGAAAAAATTGATCTGATTTTTGTATTTTTTAATCGTATTCATTACAAATGTTGGGAGGAATTTTTTTACGTTTAAGAATAGCAAAAAAAGTTTAGAAACAGCTCGCAACGCTCCTTTTAAAGCCGGGGAACGCGTACCCGATTGACGGCCGAGCACTCGTGGTTCCCGCGCAGCAGATAGATGGCCGATGGGTGGATTACCTGCCAGAAATCGGGGGTTTTTAAACGCGAAAACCCCAACCTTGACGAGCAGCAGAAAAACGATGCACTCCAACGAGTTCGGGCCACGGTCGACGTAGTCGCCGAGGAACAGATAGCGCTGAAAATTCGAAAATTAGGATGTGCCATAATTCACAAAAAAGGGGAAATTTTCGTAAGTAAACGCGTCAGTAAACGGATTTCGGATTTAAAATGCTCAGCAGATCGAGCCGATTACAGATCAATTCCAAAAAAGGTAAGACTCCAGATAACCCCCCCAGCCGGCACCCAACTTTTGTATCTCAGCTCCCTGTTCATCTACAGGTGTGTAAAGTATACCAAAATGTTCGTCTTGCTCTGGCGAGTATTTTGGTATACTTTACACACCTGTAGATGAATAGGGAGCCGAGATACGGTAGGTGGGGGTCGGCTGGGGGGGTATCTGGAGTTTAGCCCAAAAAAATTTCCGGAAACACTTCTAGCTAGAGATATCAAGTTTCAAACTCGCTACTGAAGTATCCGGTCTCTAAGCTAAAATTGGAGTTTGTTATGTCAAAATGCGCAGTAAGCACGCCCAGAATTTGCGGCAATAAGTGCCTAAGCAACGCGAAGCTCCATTCGTCAAGAAAATGTATGGGGACAAAACTTCGTAGCCTTATAACTTTAAAACTAAATGGAATTTTTCAAAAAAAGCGATTTCCAACTTTGTAGAATGGGAAAACTCGATTCCAATGATACCAAGCACTAAGAAAACTGAATTCAAAAAGTATCGAAACGAAGGCGGTTTTGGTTGGCGACTTTGTGAAAAGTGGGATTTCGGAGGGCTAACTTGCTGTCTTTGGTATCATTCGAACCGTAAAATTCTACTCTGCAATAATTGATATTGGGTTTTCATTATTAAGTCGGTTTGAAAAAGTGATAAGAGCTTAAACTTTTTGGCGCCCGCTACGTTCCGCTCCTATCGACGCTTTTGCCCCTTTCGGCACATTGCCGTTTTTGGCCTGTTTGATTGGCCGTGGTAAGTTGAGCTGATGCAGGAGCAGTTCAAAAAAAATTCGCAAAAATCTCTATCGCGAGATATACAGATTACCAGGTCACAAAACAGGGCGAGACGTACTACGCAATCCACCTATATACGCAAACTGTACATCGGAAAGAACGGAAAGGTACCGAATTGTCGTTACATGGTTAAAAAACCCAGCAAATGTTCCTGTTCTTTTTCTTTTTTCTACAAAACATGATTATTTTGATGCGGTTCTCAATGTGCTAACACGTAGAATCCTTGCAAAATTTATTCCAAAATCCATATCTTTGGGGCGGAAACTCTATTTTGAGGCTAAAACCGGACCAAGCAACGACATTTTTAGGCTTATCTGAAGCTTTTCGACCTTTTTCTGTTTCTAATAATGTTTAACTCTACTAAAAACCGTTGTATTTGGCTGCTGGGCTAGTCGGAGGTCCTAGGCCTGTTTTCCCTTACCCTCGATTGCCCGTCGGGCCACCCGGTCTTCTTGAAGATGCGCATCAGATCCGTGAACTGGCCGTGGATGTCGCCGACGCAGTACACCGGCGCCTTCACCTCGAGGCGCATCGGCTCGGCGCGGATGATCGGGCTGCAAACGTGAGACTTTTCCAAGAATTGGGCGCCAGAAGTAGGCCAATCACTCACGTGGCTCTCCGGATCACCTCCTCGATGATGGCCGGCGTCAGCTCGTTTTTCACGGCCCACACCTGAAAGTGGGCTATTTTAGAGTTAATTAAATAAATGAATCAATAAAACCACAAAAATACCAGGAATATAGATTTTTCGACCAAAATTTGGTAAGACACCAGATCCCCCTGGCAGCCGGTCCCCAACTTTTGTATCTCGGTTCCCTGTTCATCTACAGGAGTGTAAAGTATACCAAAAGGTTCGTCTTGTTGTGGCGAGCATTTTGGTATACTTTACACACCTGTAGATGAACAGGCGGGCGAGATATAAAAGCGGGGGGTATTTGGAGTTCAGCCCAAAATTTCAACCAAAACATGTTTCGGGTTTTTTTTGTAGAGCACCTCCTTGTCGTCCTTGGTCTTGTCCTTGTAGACGGCCTCCTGCATGCGTCTCATCAACGCCCCCGCGTCCAGCTCCACCTTCACGTCGGCCGCCATCGTTGTGCTGCTAGAAGTCGTCGTCGTGTTGTCAACATATCGAAAAAGCCCACTGTAAAGCTGCACCCGGTGGCGGTTGAGAAAAAGTGCATTTTGTGGTGTCCATCTTGCCAACACCGGAAGTGATTTGGGTATGGAAAACAGGATGATGCTTTCTGCTTCAATAGGGACCGATTTTTGCGACTTGCGCCTCGTTGTGAGCAAGAGCGAATTGAGCCCCAGGTTCTTTCGCATTTTCGGGCGAGGGGAAGTAAGTATTCTTGTAGTATAGGCCTGGAAATGTCTGGTAACTTAATAGGAAATAGTTAAATAATGTTTTTAATTAAAAAGAACACGATTACAACCAGAAAAACTATCCAAAAAATGTCCTAGTCTAAATTTTGGTCAAAAATGGCAATTTTTGCTCGAAAAATGGACATTTTTGTATATTTTATGATAAATTTGTAAATTTTTACCTTTAGGAATAGTCAAAAACAGTTTAGAACCAATTCCGCTATTGTATTCATTTCACTGCAACCGATAGAACTCAATTAGTTCCTCGATTTTGAAATAAAAAAATAATTAGGACCCTCGTCTCAAGAAACTTATCACAATTCAAAATTTTCAACCGGAAACGCCAGCTTCCAGTGAGATCTATAAATTCCAGTCAAAAACATTGAGAAAAAGATGACTCCTCGGTATCCAACACGCACTTGAACGTTTTATTCCTCGCAACAAACACCCGTATCGCGAAACACAGTCAACGAAAAGCAAGTACAACATGCAAAAAGCGGCGTAATAGCACAAAATTCTTGAAAACTCACAACAAAAATTGTGGTATAATTTACAAAGCAAAATCTCGTAAACGTAACAAAACATACGAAAATTCAACGCAGAAAAACCACAGTAGAATTTAAAAAACGGCTAAAGCCAAATAGAATAAGTATCTTAGAAAATGCCCGATTAGCTGGCCGACTGGCCGACGACGATCGGGGCCCGACGGCGAACGCGCTGCGGCCGGTGTGATTCGTGGTTTGGCGTCCATGGGCCCTGAAAAAAATTAGGAATATTCTCGGTTCTGGACTGTTAGCGGGGGGGGGGGGACCAAAATTTTCCCTGTGATTCTCCACGGCTCTATCCCAAAACATAAACCATTTTTATAGCATTTTCAATAGTTTTCATGTTTAAAAAAACTGCAAAAAATAATAAAAATCTGGAAAATTTTTGACTTGCTGGTCAAAAATGTATGAAAAATGAGCAAAAAAGGTCTTTATAATTTTCCAAATTTGAATAATATTTTTGATCGCTTTCTAGCAAAAAAAAACTAAAACCAAACCAAAAAAGCCGAAAAACCAAACCAAAAAAAGCAACTAAAAACGCTATCAAAATATACCCCCCCCCGCTAGCAGCCCAGAACCCCGAGCGTACCTTCGACTCGTAGGCGTAGAAATCCATCGGATAGTAGCCATCCGGAAATTCGAGCGAATCCAGCGCCACGTTCAGCTCGTAGGGGGTGAGCAGCGGGCGCGCGAAGAACGTTCCCCAATCAATCGACAGTCGAGGGCACGCGATTTGCACCCAACTGAAAACAAAAAATAATTAATTCAATTCAAAAACCTTATTTCTTATCAAAATAACGGTACTGTTATATTGCGGGGAAAAACGGTGTCTTCAACATATCGAAAAATAGCGAAAATATAGAAAACTCGCATCCCAGCCCCAGTTTTAAAAGGTACGTTTGTGTTCGCTCTAACGTTTTATATTGCAACATTTAGAGCTAAAACAAAAACTCTTAGTATATTTTTCGAATTTTATTTTGAATTTATCGACTGGTATTGGAAAAAAACCCGAAAAAGTAGCGAAAATATCAAAGTTCTGCCAAAATAAATTAGGATAATTAATTATTACAGAGCTGCGGAAGGGAATTTAAAATGTTCACAGAGACTTTCAGCTCGATCGGTACAATAGTTTTCGTCTGTATTTTACGTTTTTAACCTGGATTTCGCCGGGATTGAGCCTTGGGATGTATGGTGAAAATGAAGCGCCGACCCTTTTTTATGTTAGAAAATTGTTTATTTCGTAAAATTCGGCTTGGAAATAGGCTATTTAAGTAATTTTAACAAGGTTTTTGCAACCTCGATGCTTAGAAGAATGCGGGATTTAGAGCCGGAAATTTATGTTAACTGTCCAAAAAAAGTACAAAGTCCAAAAAATTGCTGAAAAAATGGAGCAAAAGTGTCAAAACAGTATTTTCGCAATAACTCGAAAACTAATTTACCGATCGGGCTGAAAGTTCCTGTGAACATTTTAAATTCCCTTCCGCGCCTCTGTTCAAAATTTCAACTCAATCGGATTTGAAATAGCAAAATGCCAGCGTCATCCTTTACACGAGGCACCCTGTATAGGAGGCTATAAAAACACCAACCACTCAATCTCGTCAAACAGCGCGAGTTTTGCCGGGAAAATCTCCGAAAGAACGACGACGGTCACCTCCTTGCCCTTGCTCTTCAGCTTGTCGACGAGCTCCTGCAATTTCAGAAATTCATGGAGGTAGCAAACCTCACCTGGAGCACTTTGGTGTTTCCCTGCCTCCCGAGCGCCCCCAAAACGACGCCAAACCGCGTGCATTCCCGGGCTATCCTCACGGCCGCTCCGCGGTTATTGCGCATCGTTGAGTGATCGTAGTGCTCCCTAAGGCCATATTTAATTGAGCACCACCCGTTTTACCTCGTCAACTTCCTGGCGTAAGGGTCGTATTGAAAGGCGGCGATTTTCGGGTTGTGGATCATGATCGACTCGAGGTGGAAGCGCCCGTCGCCGAGGTAACTAAAAAATAAATGGTGAATTTTGCTGTTGGGCTATCTCAAGCTGGTTCCAGATAGTTTTTGACCCTTTTAAAACACAGAAACACCACAAAAACCTATGAATTCTAGGATTCGGGAATCCAGATTCGTTTTGATGACTAAAATTACAATTTTCACTTCCTAAAGTTTTCGGACGTTTTTTTTGTCTCGAAAAAATATGCAAAAATGTATGTATTATGTCGAAAAATTGCTTATTTCTGAGCCAACAAGGCGAAATTTTCGATTTTTCAAGCTTGTTTTGAAAGTTTTCTACTTTAAAGTAGTTAAAACTTACGAAAAAACAATGTAAAAACAATCTAAGTTTGATTCCTAGGCCAACCGCGGCCGCCAGAAAAAAAATTGGTTCCCCTCGCGCGAATCCTACAGAATCTCCAAGAAAACCGACATTAGCCGGTCCACATCATCGCCAAGCCGCGGCGACGTGCAGCCGAGGATTTCGCCCGGACTCAACGGCTTGCACTGCGGCATCACAATCGTGTAGCCGTCATTGCTGAGCAGCTGGCGAACGGCCTAAAACGAAAAGGTTGGCAATGAAACGGCTCTTTCGCATTATCGGGGGGGGGGACATCCTTTTTGTGTCTAGAAAAGAAGTTTTTTATTTATTAGAACAGAAATATTTTTTATTAAAATTAAACTACATTTCGGCTAGAAAAACTATCCAAAAGGTTCAAAAACTTTCAAAAAGTCGAAATTTTGGTCAAACGGCCATTTTTGGCCGAAATCTCTATAATTTATGTCTCTTTTAATAAAAATTTATTTAGTTGTTTATTCTAAAAATAAATGCATTTTTGATACAATCGAAATACGTTTAGGGATAGTAGAAACCGTTCCGCTCTTTTTATAGAAAAAAAATTGATTCTACGAAAACATTGTACGAAATTCTACGTAAAAAACTTTGTCTTCCCCCCGATAATGCGGAAGAACCGATCACAAAAAGCATACCTGCAACGACGGGATGAACTGGATCGTGCTGACGATCGCTATTTGCAACGGCTCAAAGTTGGCCTAAAAAGGGAAAATTTGTGTGATTTTCACATTTCCTCACCTTAAGACAATCGACAAAATGCGAGAGGTTGATCTCGATGTTGACAAAAATGTAGAGCATGGCGATGCCCTCAGTATTCTGGATTGGGACGAGGCAGCTGTGCCCATAGTGGACGAGCAGATCACAGCCTAGAAACAAATGTATTTTTAGCAGAAAAAAGATGGTACTTCAATGTTAGCGGGGGGGGGGGGTAGCAGGAAAAAGCTAATTTTTCCCAGTAATTCCGTACCTATAACGAAATATACACCATTTTTACAGCATTTCACACCGTTTTCAGGTACAAAAACCTCATAAAAGTTCTCGAGAATTATTGATTTCTTTGGTCAAGAATGCAAGAGGTGAAAAAAGGTGAAATTTTTGAATTTTCAACATTTTTTATAACTTTTTAGCAATCAAAAACTACTAACAACCCTTTAAAAATGGATTACATAATCAAAAGTCATAATTGGCGAAAAACACCGCGCCCCCAACTAGCAGTCCAGGCCCGAAAAATAAATACCTAAAGCCTTGGCGGTGAAATCGTCGACGCAGCATGCGCCGTAGGTGACGTCGCCCATGATGACCGTCTCGCAACCGGTGTGCTTCTCCAGAATGTCGGCGATCAGACACGCGTACATCAGCAGCCCTTCCGGGAACTGCAGGGCCACTGAAATGAACGACCTCATCGGAAAAAACCAGGGCCCGCTCACCGTTTTTCGCGCCCAAATGCCGGATTTTCCATATCGTCTTCGGCAGCTCAAATGTGTAGTTGGCGGGCAGCTAAACGAGGGGATTAGTTGAGCATTGCCACTTACTATTTCAACATCTTTCGCCAAAATCGGATCGCCCGCTATCGCCTCGAGCTGATCGGCCAAAGTAGAAGGGCCGGCCATCGTCGCGTCTAGAAAATTAACGGTTACGCCGGATGTATATAATCTATCGAAACGTAAGAAGAAAATCGTCAAAAAGCCGAAGATTTAATTGCTTATATAATCCCGCGTTCAAATAAAAGCTTGCAGACTGTTGCAATCCGTCGAGTTAGAAGGTTTTTTATTGGGAGACCCTGTACAGAATAATAAGCTTTCGGTATATATCGACTACTTCAATGTTTTTAGGTGTTTGTTCCAAATTTGGTAATTTATATAAATTTTTATAAACGCAAAAATAAATTTTTGTTCAAAAATCAGGAGAATCCATGTCGTAATGGTCGCGATAAGTGCGCGATAACCGCCTGGCGATAGGAACTATACGTCGCCAAGAGCGGCTTTTGGTAGCGATTTTTCTTTCTATATATCAAAATTTGGAACATTTGGATTTTCCAGTTCCAAAGAAAGAATGAAGAAGGCGGAGCCGGCTGGCCTCATAATACACGCTATCCCATTCCCTAATCAAAAGGCACGTATAGGAAAATTAGTACGCGGAATTGTCCATGGACGGTGTAACTTGTATTCTACTCTCCAAACGGAAAAACCCCCGAATTTTGCCATAACTGCCATAGAATTTTGCCATAGCTTTATCCCGAAAGTTGAAAAAAATGAAAATGTTCTACGAAAAATTGCGCATCTTTTCGGACCAAGATACCGAAAATCAGGGCACGGCTCGTCAAAGGGCACTTTAGTACGGGGCGCGCCTATTGCCCTCCGGGCTCTGTGGGGCGGCGCCGCCCATATTAAAAAATCAGAAAATCTACGTTTTCTTCTAATAACTTTTTGAGTATGATTTCGAATCTTCGGGAGGCGTGGGAACTTGATAGAGAAAAAAAATTCTCTATCGAACTGTGTGGGTCGCAATGAGAGTTCTCACCAAAATAAGGAGATTTTGAAGCCTAAAGTTCCCGAAAATTTCGACTCATCTAGTTTATGGTTAGTTTTTCAACCTGTTGTTATCAAAATACGATCAGATCTCGCTAAAAGGTTGGGTGAAGTCACTATACACGCTTTTGAATTAATAACGGAAGTTCTGGAAAAGATAAACCCTTGTCCGATGGTGATCCTAATGTTTCGATGCTAGCACCTCAGCCGGAAGGATTTGAGCCTTGTATCGCGGTTTTCTAGGTAACTACAGTGCGTGCCAAAATGATAGGGGAATGAAGTTTTTGGTCGTTTTCTTGGCGGTCCTTTATGTTGCTGTAAAGCCGAATGACAGGCTCTGTAGTCCAGAAAAATGTGCATCTTTTGGTCTACTTGAAATCTTTCTACGGTGCAGGATAACAGTTGTACAAGCGATTGGACAAAAATAGGGAAAAAACACAAGTGACAAAATGTTAGGGGAATCATTAACATATCATTTCCATCAACTTTCCGTATGAATAGTGGATGCTAATTAGATGCAAAATTTGACCGACGACTTCCGGGCCGAATTTTGGCCAGAAAATACGATTTTTACATCTTCTCCGGCTATGAATCTGTAATTAAAATCAATCAACATCCACTATTCATACGGAAAGTTGATGGAAATGATATGTTAATGATTCCCCTATCATTTTGTCACTTGTGTTTTTCCCTATTTTTATTCAATCGCTTGTAAAACTGTTATCCTGCATCGTAGAAAGATTTCAAGTAGACCAAAAGACGCGTCTTTTTTCGGGCTATTGGACCTATGATTTTGTTTTACACGGAAATGGAGGACGGCCGAGAAAACGGCTAAAAACGCCATTCCACTATCATTTTGGCACGCACTGTATATCAATTTAATGTGGAATTAATCGAAAAACTGCTGAATTATGAACCCCCTATTAAGCAAATAGCTATGATAGTCGGGCACTTGGACGCTTGGAGCAGGAGCTTCGTGATCTGTAGCCCAATTTTGCTAATATAAACGCATCAGAGCGCTTATTATCGTTACTAAGCCAAAAAAAAATGTAATAGCAACCCTGAAAGCTGATTATGGAGCGAAATTACGTCTGTTTTTGGACTCACTTTGTTAAAACGGTTTCTGCCGCTTTTTGCTATGTTCTCGGGCTTTTTCGCGAGTATTATTTGATTTTGTGTTACAGTAGAACTTCGGTGATACATTGGAGCAAAACGCAAAACAAAGATCACCAAAATGGGGGAGTTTGCGCCGCAGAGGAACCGAACCCGGGGGGTGTGGGGGGCTCGCCTGGGAGGTTAACCCACTATCCGCAGGGAGAGGGCCCGCACCCCCCCAGAAGTGCGTTTTTGGTAAGGCCTGACGAGCCGTGAGGGGGGACCAGGGGTGGAGGCGAGGGACCCGGTGTCAGTTGAAGAGCGGTGTCTGCCGGAGGCTGGGCCCTCTATCGAACGGCGTTTTCAAATCAATTTTCAGGAATGATAAGGACTGTTGACATCAGACGGCTCTCGTGGCAACAAATCTCTCACGTGTTTGACAGACTTGAACCAGATGAACAGGTTGCTGAAAATCAACCTAAAATGTTTGACATTTTTTTGAAGGCCGTGAAATTCCGTGATTTTGGAGACAAGCCGAAGATGGGAAATCAAAACTCGCGGCGTTTCGGAATCGTTTTGTTTGGCCGACGGTATTTATTAATTCAAAATCGCAAAGAAATGTGGAGAAAAATGGGAACTGTTCAGATTGTTGTCTGGACGGTGGCGTCATCGAACATAATCGAAATGCTTATAGTGCATGATACGGCCACTTCCAGTGCAGATGCCCTGCGATACATAATCAATGCACCTGAAAATATACATTCGGTTAGAGTGTAGTTTATAGTTTTCGTAATAGTTTTCGTCTGTATTTTACGTTTTTAACCTGGATTTCGCCGGGATTGAGCCTTGGGATGTATGGTGAAAATGAAGCGCCGACCCTTTTTTATGTTAGAAAATTGTTTATTTCGTAAAATTCGGCTTGGAAATAGGCTATTTAAGTAATTTTAACAAGGTTTTTGCAACCTCGATGCTTAGAAGAATGCGGGATTTAGAGCCGGAAATTTATGTTAACTGTCCAAAAAAAGTACAAAGTCCAAAAAATTGCTGAAAAAATGGAGCAAAAGTGTCAAAACAGTATTTTCGCAATAACTCGAAAACTAATTTACCGATCGGGCTGAAAGTTCCTGTGAACATTTTAAATTCCCTTCCGCGCCTCTGTTCAAAATTTCAACTCAATCGGATTTGAAATAGCAAAATGCCAGCGTCATCCTTTACACGAGGCACCCTGTATAGGAGGCTATAAAAACACCAACCACTCAATCTCGTCAAACAGCGCGAGTTTTGCCGGGAAAATCTCCGAAAGAACGACGACGGTCACCTCCTTGCCCTTGCTCTTCAGCTTGTCGACGAGCTCCTGCAATTTCAGAAATTCATGGAGGTAGCAAACCTCACCTGGAGCACTTTGGTGTTTCCCTGCCTCCCGAGCGCCCCCAAAACGACGCCAAACCGCGTGCATTCCCGGGCTATCCTCACGGCCGCTCCGCGGTTATTGCGCATCGTTGAGTGATCGTAGTGCTCCCTAAGGCCATATTTAATTGAGCACCACCCGTTTTACCTCGTCAACTTCCTGGCGTAAGGGTCGTATTGAAAGGCGGCGATTTTCGGGTTGTGGATCATGATCGACTCGAGGTGGAAGCGCCCGTCGCCGAGGTAACTAAAAAATAAATGGTGAATTTTGCTGTTGGGCTATCTCAAGCTGGTTCCAGATAGTTTTTGACCCTTTTAAAACACAGAAACACCACAAAAACCTATGAATTCTAGGATTCGGGAATCCAGATTCGTTTTGATGACTAAAATTACAATTTTCACTTCCTAAAGTTTTCGGACGTTTTTTTGTCTCGAAAAAATATGCAAAAAATGTATGTATTATGTCGAAAAATTGCTTATTTCTGAGCCAACAAGGCGAAATTTTCGATTTTTCAAGCTTGTTTTGAAAGTTTTCTACTTTAAAGTAGTTAAAACTTACGAAAAAACAATGTAAAAACAATCTAAGTTTGATTCCTAGGCCAACCGCGGCCGCCAGAAAAAAAATTGGTTCCCCTCGCGCGAATCCTACAGAATCTCCAAGAAAACCGACATTAGCCGGTCCACATCATCGCCAAGCCGCGGCGACGTGCAGCCGAGGATTTCGCCCGGACTCAACGGCTTGCACTGCGGCATCACAATCGTGTAGCCGTCATTGCTGAGCAGCTGGCGAACGGCCTAAAACGAAAAGGTTGGCGATGAAACGGCTCTTTCGCATTATCGGGGGGGGGGGGGGGGGACATCCTTTTTGTGTCTAGAAAAGAAGTTTTTTATTTATTAGAACAGAAATATTTTTTATTAAAATTAAACTACATTTCGGCTAGAAAAACTATCCAAAAGGTTCAAAAACTTTCAAAAAGTCGAAATTTTGGTCAAACGGCCATTTTTGGCCGAAATCTCTATAATTTATGTCTCTTTTAATAAAAATTTATTTAGTTGTTTATTCTAAAAATAAATGCATTTTTGATACAATCGAAATACGTTTAGGGATAGTAGAAACCGTTCCGCTCTTTTTATAGAAAAAAAATTGATTCTACGAAAACATTGTACGAAATTCTACGTAAAAAACTTTGTCTTCCCCCCGATAATGCGGAAGAACCGATCACAAAAAGCATACCTGCAACGACGGGATGAACTGGATCGTGCTGACGATCGCTATTTGCAACGGCTCAAAGTTGGCCTAAAAAGGGAAAATTTGTGTGATTTTCACATTTCCTCACCTTAAGACAATCGACAAAATGCGAGAGGTTGATCTCGATGTTGACAAAAATGTAGAGCATGGCGATGCCCTCAGTATTCTGGATTGGGACGAGGCAGCTGTGCCCATAGTGGACGAGCAGATCACAGCCTAGAAACAAATGTATTTTTTAGCAGAAAAAAGATGGTACTTCAATGTTAGCGGGGGTAGCAGGAAAAAGCTAATTTTTCCCAGTAATTCCGTACCTATAACGAAATATACACCATTTTTACAGCATTTCACACCGTTTTCAGGTACAAAAACCTCATAAAAGTTCTCGAGAATTATTGATTTCTTTGGTCAAGAATGCAAGAGGTGAAAAAAGGTGAAATTTTTGAATTTTCAACATTTTTTATAACTTTTAGCAATCAAAAACTACTAACAACCCTTTAAAAATGGATTACATAATCAAAAGTCATAATTGGCGAAAAACACCGCGCCCCCAACTAGCAGTCCAGGCCCGAAAAATAAATACCTAAAGCCTTGGCGGTGAAATCGTCGACGCAGCATGCGCCGTAGGTGACGTCGCCCATGATGACCGTCTCGCAACCGGTGTGCTTCTCCAGAATGTCGGCGATCAGACACGCGTACATCAGCAGCCCTTCCGGGAACTGCAGGGCCACTGAAATGAACGACCTCATCGGAAAAAACCAGGGCCCGCTCACCGTTTTTCGCGCCCAAATGCCGGATTTTCCATATCGTCTTCGGCAGCTCAAATGTGTAGTTGGCGGGCAGCTAAACGAGGGGATTAGTTGAGCATTGCCACTTACTATTTCAACATCTTTCGCCAAAATCGGATCGCCCGCTATCGCCTCGAGCTGATCGGCCAAAGTAGAAGGGCCGGCCATCGTCGCGTCTAGAAAATTAACGGTTACGCCGGATGTATATAATCTATCGAAACGTAAGAAGAAAATCGTCAAAAAGCCGAAGATTTAATTGCTTATATAATCCCGCGTTCAAATAAAAGCTTGCAGACTGTTGCAATCCGTCGAGTTAGAAGGTTTTTTATTGGGAGACCCTGTACAGAATAATAAGCTTTCGGTATATATCGACTACTTCAATGTTTTTAGGTGTTTGTTCCAAATTTGGTAATTTATATAAATTTTTATAAACGCAAAAATAAATTTTTTGTTCAAAAATCAGGAGAATCCATGTCGTAATGGTCGCGATAAGTGCGCGATAACCGCCTGGCGATAGGAACTATACGTCGCCAAGAGCGGCTTTTGGTAGCGATTTTTCTTTCTATATATCAAAATTTGGAACATTTGGATTTTCCAGTTCCAAAGAAAGAATGAAGAAGGCGGAGCCGGCTGGCCTCATAATACACGCTATCCCATTCCCTAATCAAAAGGCACGTATAGGAAAATTAGTACGCGGAATTGTCCATGGACGGTGTAACTTGTATTCTACTCTCCAAACGGAAAAACCCCCGAATTTTGCCATAACTGCCATAGAATTTTGCCATAGCTTTATCCCGAAAGTTGAAAAAAATGAAAATGTTCTACGAAAAATTGCGCATCTTTTCGGACCAAGATACCGAAAATCAGGGCACGGCTCGTCAAAGGGCACTTTAGTACGGGGCGCGCCTATTGCCCTCCGGGCTCTGTGGGGCGGCGCCGCCCATATTAAAAAAATCAGAAAATCTACGTTTTCTTCTAATAACTTTTGAGTATGATTTCGAATCTTCGGGAGGCGTGGGAACTTGATAGAGAAAAAAATTCTCTATCGAACTGTGTGGGTCGCAATGAGAGTTCTCACCAAAATAAGGAGATTTTGAAGCCTAAAGTTCCCGAAAATTTCGACTCATCTAGTTTATGGTTAGTTTTTCAACCTGTTGTTATCAAAATACGATCAGATCTCGCTAAAAGGTTGGGTGAAGTCACTATACACGCTTTTGAATTAATAACGGAAGTTCTGGAAAAGATAAACCCTTGTCCGATGGTGATCCTAATGTTTCGATGCTAGCACCTCAGCCGGAAGGATTTGAGCCTTGTATCGCGGTTTTCTAGGTAACTACAGTGCGTGCCAAAATGATAGGGAATGAAGTTTTTGGTCGTTTTCTTGGCGGTCCTTTATGTTGCTGTAAAGCCGAATGACAGGCTCTGTAGTCCAGAAAAATGTGCATCTTTTGGTCTACTTGAAATCTTTCTACGGTGCAGGATAACAGTTGTACAAGCGATTGGACAAAAATAGGGAAAAAACACAAGTGACAAAATGTTAGGGGAATCATTAACATATCATTTCCATCAACTTTCCGTATGAATAGTGGATGCTAATTAGATGCAAAATTTGACCGACGACTTCCGGGCCGAATTTTGGCCAGAAAATACGATTTTTACATCTTCTCCGGCTATGAATCTGTAATTAAAATCAATCAACATCCACTATTCATACGGAAAGTTGATGGAAATGATATGTTAATGATTCCCCTATCATTTTGTCACTTGTGTTTTTCCCCTATTTTTATTCAATCGCTTGTAAAACTGTTATCCTGCATCGTAGAAAGATTTCAAGTAGACCAAAAGACGCGTCTTTTTCGGGCTATTGGACCTATGATTTTGTTTTACACGGAAATGGAGGACGGCCGAGAAAACGGCTAAAACGCCATTCCACTATCATTTTGGCACGCACTGTATATCAATTTAATGTGGAATTAATCGAAAAACTGCTGAATTATGAACCCCCTATTAAGCAAATAGCTATGATAGTCGGGCACTTGGACGCTTGGAGCAGGAGCTTCGTGATCTGTAGCCCAATTTTGCTAATATAAACGCATCAGAGCGCTTATTATCGTTACTAAGCCAAAAAAAATGTAATAGCAACCCTGAAAGCTGATTATGGAGCGAAATTACGTCTGTTTTGGACTCACTTTGTTAAAACGGTTTCTGCCGCTTTTTGCTATGTTCTCGGGCTTTTTCGCGAGTATTATTTGATTTTGTGTTACAGTAGAACTTCGGTGATACATTGGAGCAAAACGCAAAACAAAGATCACCAAAATGGGGGAGTTTGCGCCGCAGAGGAACCGAACCCGGGGGGTGTGGGGGGCTCGCCTGGGAGGTTAACCCACTATCCGCAGGGAGAGGGCCCGCACCCCCGAAGTGCGTTTTTGGTAAGGCCTGACGAGCCGTGAGGGGGGACCAGGGGTGGAGGCGAGGGACCCGGTGTCAGTTGAAGAGCGGTGTCTGCCGGAGGCTGGGCCCTCTATCGAACGGCGTTTTCAAATCAATTTTCAGGAATGATAAGGACTGTTGACATCAGACGGCTCTCGTGGCAACAAATCTCTCACGTGTTTGACAGACTTGAACCAGATGAACAGGTTGCTGAAAATCAACCTAAAATGTTTGACATTTTTTTGAAGGCCGTGAAATTCCGTGATTTTGGAGACAAGCCGAAGATGGGAAATCAAAACTCGCGGCGTTTCGGAATCGTTTTGTTTGGCCGACGGTATTTATTAATTCAAAATCGCAAAGAAATGTGGAGAAAAATGGGAACTGTTCAGATTGTTGTCTGGACGGTGGCGTCATCGAACATAATCGAAATGCTTATAGTGCATGATACGGCCACTTCCAGTGCAGATGCCCTGCGATACATAATCAATGCACCTGAAAATATACATTCGGTTAGAGTGTAGTTTACCCCCCCCAGCCGGCACCCAACTTTTATAGCTAGGCCGCCTGTTCATCTACAGGTGTGTCAAGTACGGTAAATACTTGCTGTACCGATTTTAGCTGTGCCGATTTACGGTATGCCGATTATTGGTATGCCGAATTTTGGCTATGCCGAATTTCGCTATGCCGAATTTTCACTATGCCGAATTTCGCTATACCGAATTTTTAGTATACCGAATTTTCGCTATACCGAATTTTCGCTATTTTTTTGGAAATTTCTAGGCTAACTCTAACTTTCTAGACCCATGATATTTGGAAAAATAGTAAAAAAAATGGGGAACATACCGATTATCAAAATTGATATGGCGAAGATTCGGCATGGTGAAAATTCGGTATCGTGAAAATCGGCATGGTGAAAATTCGGTATACTAAAAATTCGGCATGGCGAAATTCGGTATAGTGAAAATTCGGCATAGTGAAAATTCGGTTTAGCGAAAATTCGGCATAGCGGAAATCGGCACAGCGTCAATCGGCATAGCAAAATTCGGCATAGCGAATGGAACTCGTCAAGTACAGGGTGTCCCAAAACAATCGACCCCCCTCTAGTGGGGCGGAGAAAGGTCCGATCGGGATGGTTTTTACACCATTCGAAAGCCCTCGGAAAGGCGAGAAAACAAGTGCTTTTCGTTTTACAAATTTTTTTAGCCCGCGCTCGATATTCAACGATTTCTCAAAAAGAGTAAAATCAGCATCGCTATGTTTGCTTTAGCAAGCAATTAGCATGCTGCAATTGCATAAAATTTGCAGTTTTCATGGATTTTCGGCCTAAATTTAGTGGATTAAAATGACTATAAAGAAGAACATAAAGTGCTTGTTTTCTCGCCTTTTCGAGAGCTGTCGATAGATACCGAAATCGTCACAATCGGACATGATGGCGGCCCGCAAGAGGGGGTCGATTTCATGAAAAGCGAGGTGTTACCTACCTGGTTCATGACATTTGGGCTGGTAGTAGTGCGATCGATGTACCGCATAAACCGCCTAAAATACGGGGTGAGGAAGGCGCGATCAAAAGAAAACAAATTATAAAGAAAAGAAATCACGGGTGGACGAACGGACGTCGTCCACGCGGCATTTCTTTTTTCCGGTCGTAGTCCGACATTTCTCAGCAAAATATTGTAAAACAAAAAAGTCGAAATTACGGTTTATAATTCCGATTTCACTGGGATTTTGACGGATTTCGACCTCGAAATGTTTAGTAAAGATGAAGAGGGCACTTTTTTCCAGCCGGAGGAGTTTTTTGACTTACGAAAATCCTACTATATAAAAAAAATTGTGTCTGTGTGTGTGTCTGTGTACATTTCCATGCAACTTCCGTCAGGTTGTTCCAGTAGTATCTCAATAAGGGGAGTAGTTAAAGGCATGTTTGATACGTCATTAGGTGCGCAATGGTCTGGAGATGACTGCACGCATTTTAGATTCAACAAAATCACGATTTTCGACATTAAATTTAAGTTTTTGTGAAAACTTCTTTGTTAGGAATAATTAGGATAGACCGGAAATGGGGATTTGATTATATAAATGGACAGGAGAGGTTGTTTTTCAGTTTTTGTTGTCTGCACGCAGGAAAATTATGCAAAGTGCAGGATAAAATGGGGTCAGACGGGGCCAGGGTTGAAAAGTCGCGAAGCGGCTTTTCAACACTGGTTACTTCTAAATTTGGACTTTTTTCACTTTTTATTCCCAAAATCGGCAGAAACCGGCCAGAAAATGACAATTTTTCGGCAAATTACTCAAAATTGGCATGCTAATTGCGAGAACATAGCCAAAAATCGGTACCGGCGTCGCCAAAAAATTGAGTTTTTTAGCTGTAATTTTTTTGTTTTACAATATTTTGATTAGAAAATTCGGCTGCACATAGTTTTTATGGGTCCCCATCACTGACAAAAATTTGGTCTCGATCCGATAGAAGAAGGCCAGATGCCAAGGGGTGGGGGGGGGGGGTTTTTGGACACCCTGTATTTTAGCGATACCTCGAGAGCCACTGTCAGGCGATCGGCCTAACTCAGAATTGTGGTTATTTTATGGTCCGATACACCCCTTTGCAAAGTATGGATGTCACATTTAATACGTCCAAATGCCGGAGGGGGGTTCTGTCATTATCTCGAAAATCAACATCTCGAAAATCAACATCTCGAAAATAAACATCTCGAAAGTTCATTATCTCGAAAGTTAATTATCTCGAAAGTTCGTTATCTCGAAAGTTATTTATCTCGAAAGTTCATTATCTCGAAAGTTAAATATTTCGAACAGTCGAATTCTGGAAATGCAGCAACAAGGATACAAGGCTAAAGAGCTGCGTCCCGACTGCCAGGCGCGACAAGCCCTCTGCGAGAGCTATGATGCTTATGAAACCATTAAATTCGTCAAGTTAATTGCCCAGACCTTTGATTAAATGATCGGAATAAATGTTTTTTATTTTATTTGTGACATCAATATCGGGTTGATAACAAAAGGTGGAGTAGAATGGTAAGGACCGAGTTTCAAGGTTATGAACTTTCGAGATAACGAACTTTCGAGATAACGAACTTTCGAGATAACGAACTTTCGAGATAACGAACTTTCGAGATAATTAACTTTCGAGATAACGAACTTTCGAGATAATTAACTTTCGAGATAATGAACTTTCGAGATAATTAACTTTCGAGATAATGAACTTTCGAGATGTTGATTTTCGAGATGTTGATTTTCGAGATAATGATAGGTAATCGCCGGAGGGGTGCTTTATGTGGGGACACTCTGCAAGCCCACTGAACACACCGGCATATAGCGCTCATGGGCGTCGCGTATCCGCGAGATCTCGTCCTGATCATCGACTTCATTCAAACGTCTGCCCAGCACCAGTTTTTCCACTTCTTTCTAAAATCGTGTAATAATAATCATGTATCATCAACTATAATAATTTTGCCGTGGTCTTTTTCCGTCCGTGTGAAGCCGAATTCAACTCGAAGGGGAAAGGAGCTAGAGCTCAGGTCTCTTCGGATTCGACGAGAGCACGGTCGGAAACCACCATAATGATAACAAAAGTGGAAAAGTTTTCGACTAAATATTAAATATGACTTTGAAAGTGCCCCCTTACAAGGAGACGTTTTTGCGTGACATCCCAGATTGGTAATCAAAGCTAGCTCATTCGATGCAGAAAAAAATCTGAACAAATCAGGTTGCTTTTTCCAAATTTGCTTAAAGGGATACCCAACCTTTCCGAGGCTCAAAAAGCAAAAACCACGACGCGGGCGGGGGTCGAACCCCGGACCCTCTTGAAGACCTGGATGCTATCCATTAGGCCATAGTGGCAAGCCATTGCTTGGGATGGGGACGCCACAAGAGGGAAAGGGGTCCGAATTCTGTGCGGCACTGGGCACCCATTCCCGCACAAAATTCGCGCGTCATTTGTACTCTCCGGAATACATAACTATATATTTGCCGCAAAAACATTGGGTATCCCTTTAATCGCCGACACGTTCGAGAAAGATAATTTTAAAACGACTAATTTGGAGTTATTTTCCATTTGGTCCGACAGTTCGGCTTACTCTCTTAGGCTTATAAGGAGTGCTTTTTCGCGTCATCTTGGAAACCGTTCGAGACATAGCTCATTCGATAGAGTATTGAATTCTGAACATGATACGCTTGTTCATTTTTGCAAAATGACAATCCCCCGATTTGATAAACTTAAAAAACTAAAAATGACATTCCGGCGCAAGGCTCGGCGCACCTCTGGTAAATCGACGCCCGGGATAAAAGTGCCCCCGTGCCCTCCCCACCACCGTCGGTGGTAGCGCAGTAGCTAACGCCGTTGCTTTCGAATCCTTCCCGGGTCGATGTTTTTGCTTTTTGCTAAAACATGGTTCGCGAAGTCTGGCGAGCATTGTGCTCAGGTACTGGATATTTCTGGTTGTATTTCTGGCTCTTTCCGAATCCCCGGGAAGTAAAACCAGGCTCGCGTCGGCTCCGAATGCAAAGAGATCAGCTTGCGCAGCTAAAAGCATTATTTTGCAAAAAGCAAAAGAAATCGAGCCGAGAAGAACCGAACCTTCCAATCGGGAGCAAAAAAAGATTCGAAAGCAACGGCGTTAGCCACTGCGCTACCACTGACGGTGGTGGGGAGGGCACGGGGGCGTTCTTGTCCCGCGTGTCGATTTACCAGAGGTGCGGCGGCCGGAAGTGTCATTTTTAGTTTTTTAATTTTATAAAATCGGGGATTGACAGTTTGCAAAAATGAACAAGCGTACCTTGTTCAGAATTGAATTCTCTATCGAATGAGCTATGTCTCGAACGGTTTCCAGGATGACTCGAAAAAGCACTCCTTATTAGGCCTAAGCGACCGCTCCCCAAGCACTCCGAAATGGCGGACCAGAGGGAAACTCGAAATTAGCCATTAACGACCTTAAATAACAACAATCCTAAGTTATAGCCCGATCGCTACAGTAGTGGTCAAGTTATAGCCAAAATACTGTTTTTCACGCAATTCGAAACCGTTTTTTCGGCTATCTTTTTGGACTTTGCATCGATTTGCATCGACTTCCGGCTGCGAATCCCTAATTTCGCTTAATATCGGGGGTGACTTTGCGTTACAAAAATTGTTGAAATCAACGGTTATTTCATTAATTTTTACCAGAAAAAAATCTTTAGGGGTAAAGCAGGCTTGCCGCTTCATTTTCACTTAATATTCGAAGGGTCGATTCCGACGAAAACCATATGAAAAACGGATAATAAAGTTTATTTTTGTTGTATCTCGAAGATTACAGTAGCTGGCGGGCTATAAGTCAGGATTGTGGTTATTTTGGATTTGGACCAAATTTGGACCAGAGGTGTATCAGGCCCTAAATAACAACAATCCTGACTTTTAGCCGTATTGCTACAGTAGTTTTAAAGTTATCACAAAAATGGACTATAATTTCCAGTTTTCATCGGGTTAGTTTGAAGTTAGACCCCTAAACATTAAGTGAAAATGATTAGGTAGGCCTTATTTACCTTAAGAAATTTTTTCCTGACTAAAATTAATCAAATAACCGTCGATTTAAGCGATTTTTACAACACAAAATTACCGAAGTTCTCAAGCGAAATTAGGGATTCGCAGCCGGAAGTCGATGCAAATCGATGCAAAGTCCAAAAAGATAGCCGAAAAAACTGTTAAGAACCGCGTAAAAAACAGTATCTTGACGATAACTCGAAAACTACTGTAGCGATCCGGCTATAACTCAGGATTGTGGTTATTTAGGGTCTGATACACCTCCAGTCCAATTTTGGGACCGATTAGATGTAAGGCGGCGAAATGCCGGAGGGGTGCTTTTTTTTTGGAACACCCTGTATAAAAAATAGTGTGTATGTGTCCGTGCCACTTTGCAGGCAACTTCCGTCAGCGTGTTCCAGCAGTATGTCAAGCAAGAGGGTAGTTAGCGGCAGGTTTGATACGCCATTAGGTGCTTAATGGTCTGGAGAAAACTGCACGCGTATCAGATTTATCAAAACAACCTATTTTCGAAATTAAATTTCAATTTTTTTTTTGAAAAATACGAGACCCCCTTGGTTAATAATCAATTAGCATACACCGGAAGTGGGGGTAGCCTATATAAAGGAGCAGAGAGCGCCTTTTTTCACTTTTTCATCGTGGGTCGCACCGATGCAAAGCGTAAACTAAGTCGAAGGCGGTCAGGGCTGAAAAGTCGCGAAGCGGCTTTTCAACCCTGGTTTTAAAATTAATTTTTTTCGAACTTCTCGGCGATTAAGAAAATTTGAAAAACCAATCTGGAATGTCACGCAAAAACGTCTCCTTGTAAGGGGGCACTTTCAAAGCCAAATTTAATATTTAATCGAAAACTTTTTCTACTTTTTTTCACGAAGTGGCTGTAGTCAGCTGATAGAACGGAGCAAAATTACCTTGAGCACTTTCGTTTCGCCCCGTCTCGGGTTTCGAAAGTTGATTGTGTAGATGGTGCCGGGTGTTAGTTCTGCACCTCTGGACAGAATTTCCTAAAATCACCTTGTTTCCACCAAACCAATAGTGATTTTACGACCATGTTTTTTTGGTTTTTTTTGCATTATCAGGGGGGACAAAATTTTTCTTAGAATTCATTTTTTCAAATACGGATAGCGGGACTACCATTTCCAAACATAAAAAATTTTACAAATTTTTGTGGTAAGATGCATAAAAAAATCGATTGTTCAACCATAGGCAAATGTTGAAAAATCCCGAAAAACGAGCTGCGATCGACCGAAAAAGGCCTTTTTAATTAATTTAAAAATCAGGGTCACGGCAATGAAGTTTTTTCGGGCTGAAATTAAATCTCCTAGTATAATCTTTGTCGCTCTATCCGATGGAATGCATGAATAGGTACCACGAGGCCGCATAAGGTCATATCGGTCCCCCCCGTTATTTGCCCCCCGTTCAGCGATTCAGCTTAGGGGTTTTTTTTTGATTCCGAGAGTTAACCGATAGACAAACCCGAAGGATCCGCAAGCAATTATCCACCCTGCCACCATTACACACGAATGCTCGCGTTGCCCATTTTGCCAGTTCAATCCGCTTTGCCAATTGCTCATCTGCCATCCCCTAAAAGTATACAATGGAGCTTGAGACCGCCAAACGCCAAACGCCAATTTCCCAAAATCCGGACAGTCAGAAACCTCAATTTTAGAAACAATTATGGGTAAACGACCGGAAATATGGCATTCTGGCTGTCGGGATTTTGGAAGTCGCTATTTGATTTTGGCTGTTATGCAGGGTGTCCCAAAAATCACCCCTCCGGCATTTCGCCGTGTCACATCCGATTGGTCCATACTTTGCACAAGGGTGTATCCTACTATATATATATAGGATCGCCCGAAGGCCAGATGGTTACAGTCGCGAAGCGACTGGAACCATCTGGTAATATCATATGCCCTAAAGAACTCCTCCTTTAACAACGTTTTGCCCGGGTATTTTTGGGACACCCTGTAGAACGTTCAGGTCCCGCAGGCACACATTCTGGGCCATTATTTCTTTTAGAACAGTGTCGAAGATCGGAAATCGTGTTCCTCAAATAAACCTGACAATTTGCTGTATTTGCCAAAGTCAACCCGGCAAATACAGCACGTGTAAATAAAATAAACCCACCTCGTGCAGTCCGTAGAGAGTCCATACCTAAAAATAATTGTTGCTCGGAAGTGGGAAGCGGTAAGAGTCCAGCTTCCCCCCCCACCACCGAGTCCCAACTTTTTAGCCATGCGTCCTATTAATGCGCCGATTATCTCAAAATGTTCGCCGTGGTCGAATTACTATAGCCATGTTGTTTCCTTACATCAAAAATTGTTTGAAAAATTTTGGTAACAATCTTAAGTCTGGGCTTTCTTTAGTTAATTTTCGCTGGTCGAAAGTGAGTTTTCGTATCTCGGCTATTTTTAGTCCTACAGAGCTGTCAATGGTACCAAAATGTAGCTGTTAATCTGGAGAATCAGCCTACAGTGAATTTGATTCGAAAATAGCGGAAATAAAGATATTTGAGTTTTAGGCTCCTGGTACATTGAAGCATAGCGGCTTAATCTTCGCAACTTTCAAAATCTTGTAAAAATTTTCTAACCATTTTTATGTAAGGAAATAATTTCGCTATAGTACTTAGACCATGGCGAACATTTTGAGATACTCCACGCATTAATAGGACGCATGGCTGAAAAGTTACGGCTGGGGGGGTAAACTAGACTTTAGCCTGGGAAGCAGAAAAGCCATGCCCGCGATGGGATTTGCTATTACAAAATGCATAAAATGACGATGCCTAAAATTTCAGAATGCCTAAATTTCATAATGTCTCAACCTACAGCGAGACGTTTTTGAGTGTCGTCGGAACTTCGGGACAAGACCAAGCCTATCCTGTGCAGACTATTTGTAATTAACAGCCGGTACAGCCCATTTTAGACAAAGCCGAGCCTTGGGCGCTGGAATACGGCCCTTGCATGAGAAACTGACTTTCCGATAGCTTCGGTCCTTTGGACCCAAGCTACCCAACCGACCACACACGCGAGAGCAACTTGCAAGAATGAGGAAATTTCTATTTTTCACATTATGCAAATTAGCCTTCAGGGACCCCCGAAAACGAATAAAACAGGCTTTAACTTTGTAAACTTATATTTTATCGGAATTCTGAAAACGCCATCGGAAACAGAAGGGTCGATTCCTTCAAGTGACGAAGAATCAGAGCGTTTTATGCACAGGAAGGCCCTCAAATCGGGCTTCGAAAGTGACATCCGCGCGCGCGCACAGCCACACACAGACACACAGACACACAGACACACACACACACACACACACACACACACACACACACACACACACACACACACACACACACACACACACACACACACACACACACACACACACACACACACACACACACACACACACACACACACACACACACACACACACACACACACACACACACACACACACACACACACACACACACACACACACACACACACACACACACACACACACACACACACACACACACACACACACACACACACACACACACACACACACACACACACACACACACACACACACACACACACACACACACACACACACACACACACACACACACACACACACACACACACACACACACACACACACACACACACACACACACACACACACACACACACACACACACACACACACACACACACACACACACACACACACACACACACACACACACACACACACACACACACAACACACACACACAACACACACACACACACACACACAACACACACACACACACACACACACACACACACACACACACACACACACACAGACACACACACACACACACACACACACACACACACACACACACACACACACACACACACACACACACACACACACACACACACACACACACACACACACACACACACACACACACACACACACACACACACACACACACACACACACACACACACACACACACACACACACACACACACACACACACACACACACACACACACACACACACACACACACACACACACACACACACACACACACACACACACACACATTTGCACAAACAAGGAAATATGCAAGTTGACTTACGTCAACGAGATGATTTGCCACAGACTCCGGTCTGCATCCGAGAAATTTAATGATCCCGGAAATGGCGTGTGCAGTACAGCCCGACAGATCGCAGCGGCCGACGTGTCGAAGGGAAGCGACGAGCGGCTCGATCTACAGGGGTGTCCAAATCAAAAAAGGGCCGCTCGGCACTTGATCTTATTCTATCCGATCGAGTTGAACTTTTTGTTTCCAGCGATGGTAATGCATAAAAACTATATGCAGCCGAATTTTGCAAGCAAAATCTGCTACTATATCCTACTATTAGGTTGGAACTAAAGTTCGCGCAATATTTTTCTTTCTTTTTAATTTTCGGACCGAACAACGGGCAAGAACCAAAATGTTTTTTGGATGACCGGATATGCAATAAAATTCTCTATTCGATGTGTGGGACGGAATCGCGTTGCTTCCCTATTAGAATTTTTTAAAGCTAGTTTTAAGCGAAACTGAAAAATCGCTGAGCCCGCCTGTGCAAAACAAAATTGGCTTCCTTTTTAGGCTAATTCGGCATGCAGCTGATAGATATAACTTATTATTATAGTGATGATCAGTTCCTATGGTGACTTTATGGCGGTTCGGAAGGATGTCCGGGTCAAAAATTTGAAATGCCCTCGAGAGAAACGCAAAAATCTTCAAAACTACTGGGGCTAAAAACCTGTAATTTTGATCCCACATACCCATGAACCCAATAAATAAATGCAAAGAGGGAACATCGGAATCTGGCCACTAAATTTTCAGAAAGAAATTTCCAAATTTCGATTGCGCGAACTTATGTTCCAACCTAATACCAGCTGGCCACCCTTAATGTCCCACCCAGTGTGATACGGATTTGGCCATGGGGCGGCCGGCGCTGGTCCCAAAAATGGCCCTTGGCGCTGGTCCTAGGCTTACAAGAGAAGTGCACGATCGGCCCACGAGAAATCGACACGAGACATAGTGGATCTGATAGAATCGACCACGGGGATTCCGAATCTGTAACCAGAATCTGCTAAATAGAACGGAGAAAAAAGTTATGAAGCTTCAAAGTTGGCCAAATCGCCAAAAACCGTACCTTTAAGGGCCCGTAAAAACCGGGGGAACCGAATTGAGGAGAAAAGAATTAGTGCATCTTGTTCAGCAGAAAAAGCGCTTTCGAATGAGCTGTAATACGTACCATTTGCAAACAATTCACTGAAAAAGGTTTTTTTTTGGATTCACGGGCAAGGGTATGGCCTGTCAAGTTCATAGAAGAGATTTCCGCGAAATCATCGTAAACTTGAAGTAAAATAGCTCAGTCGAAAGAGATTTTTCTGCTGAACAAGATGCGGTACACATAGGATAACGGGGGAATAACGGGGGGCACTCAAACCTTTTATATGATAAAAGTATTTTTAAATATGCTTTTTTCGGGCTGTAAAAAAACTCTTATTATATTTTTCGGTCCTCTATTGAATGGCATTTTCAAAATCTCGAAAATATTCAAAACGCCGAAAATTCCCCCCCTGTTATCCTATGTGCTGCCCATAGTTTTCAAAAATAGTTTTTAGGCTATAAAACTTTTATAATACATTTTTTCGCGTTGTAAAAAAATCTCTTAGTATATTTTTTGATGTTCTATCGATTCGCGTTTTAAAAATATCGAAAATCTCAAAAATTTGGCTTCCCCCGTTATCCTATGTGCTGCCCATGGATTTTGATCAATTTTTGTTTATTCGATAAAAAATTTCATTTACATTATTTCGGGCTGAAATTGATTTTCCTAGGGCAGTTTTCGACGCTTTATCGAATGACGTTTTCAAAATACCGAAAATTTCGAAAATTTCGAAAATTTGACTTCCCCCCGTTATCCTATGTGCTGCCCATAGATTTTCCTCAATTTTTGTTTATGCAATAAAAAATTTCCATTACATTATTTTGGGCTCAAATTAATTCTCTTAGTATATTTTTCGCCGCTCTATCGAATGGCACTCGCAAAATCCCTCAGTAATTGCAAATTTCATAATAATGAGTGCCCCCCCCCGTTATTTTATACCCCCACCCCCGTTACCCTATGTGTACCCAAGATGCACTAATGGGTTGTGGCAAATTTCCATTCCCCTGGCCTTTACAGGCCCATAAAAGTCCGATTTTGGGCGATTTTACCAATTTCGAAGCTTCACCAGCGCTGACCCCCCGCTCCGCGGGGGTTCAGCGCTGGCCCTCTGCCCCAAAAATTTTTTAATTTGGAATTTGAATGCAAAATTTGGCTGAATTCCCGGTCGGTCGGACGGTCGAAGGGCGCACGGACATTAGAAGTATACCAGCGCTGACCCCCCGCTCCGCGGGGGTTCAGCGCTGGCCCTCCCGGGGGGAAAAGGGAAAAGACGAAACGCTTAGAGCTCCGGTGAAAATTTTCAGCCCCCGACTACGGTATTCAGGGGGTTCGTGGCGGGATTGAATCCCCGGTCGGTCGGACGGGCGTACGGACATTAGAAATTTACCAGTCAAAAAAAGCCGCTTCGCGGCTTTTTTTGCCTGGCCCTCCCGGGGGGCAAGGCAATACACAGTGCTTCCCATTCTCTTTTGTATATTTCCCGCTTGGAGCGGATACCTTCCATGATCTACCTATGCACCTCCTCCAAAAGCAAAGAACCTTCCACTCCTCCTATTCCCCCTGAAAGAAACCCCCCAACATCCGTAGCTGATCCTAAACAAAAAGAGAAGGGAAGTCTAATGGTTAACGTTAACATTATTTCCCCTTCTTTGATATTAAAAAACACCTAAGAAACGCGTAATGGCTAGAATACCCTTGAAAGAAAGTTCATTCCCTTCTTAGCTACTAAAAAAAACATCTAAGAAACGCGTAATGGCTAGAATACCCTTGAAAGAAAGTTCATTCCCTTCTTAGCTACTAAAAAAAAACATCTAAGAAACGCGTAATGGCTAGAATACCCTTGAAAGAAAGTTCATTCCCTTCTTAGCTACTAAAAAAAACATCTAAGAAACGCGTAATGGCTAGAATACCCTTGAAAGAAAGTTCATTCCCTTCTTAGCTACTAAAAAAAACATCTAAGAAACGCGTAATGGCTAGAATACCCTTGAAAGAAAGTTATTTCCCCTTCTTAGCTACTAAAAAAAAACATCTAAGAAACGCGTAATGGCTAGAATACCCTTGAAAGAAAGTTCATTCCCTTCTTAGCTACTAAAAAAAAACATCTAAGAAACGCGTAATGGCTAGAATACCCTTGAAAGAAAGTTCATTCCCTTCTTAGCTACTAAAAAAAAACATCTAAGAAACGCGTAATGGCTAGAATACCCTTGAAAGAAAGTTATTTCCCCTTCTTAGCTACTAAAAAACATCTAAGAAACGCGTAATGGCTAGAATACCCTTGAAAGAAAGTTCATTCCCTTCTTAGCTACTAAAAAAAACATCTAAGAAACGCGTAATGGCTAGAATACCCTTGAAAGAAAGTTCATTCCCTTCTTAGCTACTAAAAAAAAACATCTAAGAAACGCGTAATGGCTAGAATACCCTTGAAAGAAATTTCATTCCCTTCTTAGCTACTAAAAAAAACATCTAAGAAACGCGTAATGGCTAGAATACCCTTGAAAGAAAGTTATTTCCCCTTCTTAGCTACTAAAAAACATCTAAGAAACGCGTAATGGCTAGAATACCCTTGAAAGAAAGTTCATTCCCTTCTTAGCTACTAAAAAAAACATCTAAGAAACGCGTAATGGCTAGAATACCCTTGAAAGAAATTTCATTCCCTTCTTAGCTACTAAAAAAAACATCTAAGAAACGCGTAATGGCTAGAATACCCTTGAAAGAAAGTTATTTCCCCTTCTTGGCTACTAAAAAAACATCTAAGAAACGCGTAATGGCTAGAATACCCTTGAAAGAACCCATACACCGAAATCCCGAAATTCCGAAACGTCCCGGGCTCCCGGACCCGTCCGAACCGGTCCTGGGGTCCCGCAGCGATCCGGTCGGACGGGCGGACGGGCGGGCGGACGGGCGCACGGACATTAGAAATTTATATATAAGTGATATATAGTAGATATACAGGGTGTCCCAAAAAAAAAGACCCCCCCAAAAATTTGAGCCAGAGGGCACCTACGGAGCTGAAAATTTGCACAGAGGTAGCGAAGGCAATTTTCTATGAACAAGGAAAGTTTCAGCCCGATCGGCCAGCGGGTTTTAAAGTTATAGCGAAAATACTTTTCATTTTTAATTTAATATGGGGATCTTTGAAATTTGCATCAAAGATATGCGTTATTCTTGCATTTACGAGCCGATTTTGCATAAATTTTGCCGAAAAGTGCCATTTTCTTTATGGAGCTTTTGGAAAACGATCCCCATATTAAATTAAAAATGAAAAGTATTTTCGCTATAACTTTAAAACCCGCTGGCCGATCGGGCTGAAACTTTCCTTGTTCATAGAAAATTGCCTTCGCTACCTCTGTGCAAATTTTCAGCTCCGTAGGTGCCCTCTGGCTCAAATTTTTGGGGGGGTTTTTTTGTTTTTTGGGACACCCTGTATAGTAGATAACTTTTTTCTCCGTTTTATTTAGCAGATTCTGATCACAGATTCGGAATCCCCGTGGCCGATTCTATCAGATCCACTATGTCTCGTGTCGATTTCTCGTAGGCCGGTCATGCACTTCCCTTGTAAGTGTCGTCCACTTTCTAACCTCTCAAAAATACAAAACAGAAGGTTTGTGAGGTGTGCAACTATACCTGTAGAGGTGGCCGCTTCCTCTGACGCCGGCCGACCGGAACATTGTTTAGAACGATTGCCTGCTTCGTCTAGATTTCGGATATACAAAGTTCACAGCTCACAAGTTCACGACTCCGCTCTTACACTTTATCGGCGCCGAGGATAGGCTCCGATGTCATTAATCTTCAAAAGAAATGATTTTTAGAAAAAAGATGAGGAAAATTATTGTTAAACGATTACCTAGTTTTAGGAAAAATCTTTTTTAGGAAAGATGACTTTAGGAAAGATGACTTTTAGGCAGACATGGCAATTCCGGGCGGCCGAGCCCCGGGGCCGGGCCTGGAATCTAATTAACATGAAAAAAAACACCCGCTTCCGGGGCCCGAAAAAATATGCAAATTCGCGGGGCCGAGCCCGGGCTCGGCCGAATTTTCCGGGGCCGGGCTCGGCCGATTCGGCTCGGCCCCGGAAACTAAAGTAGCTGATTTGCGTCTAAATTCGGATGCTAATATGCAAATTTGCAATGAAAATTTTATGTGCGTTCGGGCTGTTAGGACATCGGTATCGGTAAAATTCATTGAACTTGGTTAATAATTCGTCCCAACTATCAAAAAGTACTAAAATACAGGTCTGAACCCGTTATGATCTGGCTGCAATAGACATGGATATGTATGGCAACCTTTGAAAAAATCATTTTTTCCAATTTGCATGAATATTTTGACTGAAGGTGATTTACAACCGGGATTTCTGATTAGCGTGCGGCCTTGCGGCCCCGGGCTCGGCCCCCATTTTGGCTTATCCCGGGGCCGTCGAGCAAAGCCGAGCCCCGGCCCCGCCGGAAGTGGGGCCGAGCCCCGTCGGCCCGGCCGCATGCAAATTTTTGGGGCCGAAAAAGCCCCGCGGCCGGGCCCGTTGCCATGTCTGCTTTTAGGAAAGATGACTTTTAGGAAAGATTTCACCGCGAATAATAGCCTATGTAAATTTGGACATTCTGAAATTTCGGCATTTTGAAATTTCGACATTATGAAATTTCGACATTTGACATTTCGACATCATGAATTTCGACGTTACGATTTTCGATAATTTGTAAATAAGCCCGAAGGACGCACCTCCCCATGCATCCAGTACCACGAGTATGGCCGCATGTCCATGTCGAAAAAAGGGCTCGGGTAGATTGACTGAAATGGAATCGATTAACTGGAGATAGCGCTGCTTCCGCATAATTTTTGCTGTAAGCAGCAGGGCTTTAATAAGAAAGCGGTTGGACTTTGGTTTACCCCCAGGGAACCCTGACAAGGACATCTTTTAGTTAAAACGTTTTCACGCTTAAGCAAGACGGGACACCAGGTTTTCCGGCCCGTTCAACTATCACCCTCTGGGGGAAAGTTGTAATCGGGTTTTTGCGGCTTTGGTGTTTTGGCCTCCAACTCAGTGGACTCAATTTTTTTGATCTTTTGGTTTCGACCACTTTGTAGCAAAAGAGCTCAGAAAAACGGTCCACTACGTTAAATCTCCTTAAAACGGCCCTGGAAAGTGCTAGGCTTTCCTCGATTCCGGCCCCTTCTTTACCCTATGACGTTTCTTCCCTACCGAAAAGATGCTTGTCTGAGGCTGTAGGTGCGGAACATCCAAACGGAAGTGCATGCAAATATATATATATATATATATATATATACACACACACACACACACACACACACACACACACACACACACACACACACACACACACACACACACACACACACACACACACACACACACACACACACACACACACACACACACACACACACACACACACACACACACACACACACACACACACACACACACACACACACACACACACACACACACACACACACACACACACACACACACACACACACACACACACACACACACACACACACACACACACACACACACACACACACACACACACACACACACACACACACACACACACACACACACACACACACACACACACACACACACACACACACACACACACACACACACACACACACACACACACACACACACACACACACACACACACACACACACACACACACACACACACACACACACACACACACACACACACACACACACACACACACACACACACACACACACACACACACACACACACACACACACACACACACACACACACACACACACACACACACACACACACACACACACACACACACACCTAGCGGTCCGGAGACGTTTCCGATTTATCCGATTATATCCGATTATCTATCGAGAGCTCTCGACAAGGCGAGTCCAGCACGCCGTTCGAAGTTTTGAAATTCCGGATTTTTTCTTACTTTTGCTAATATTTTTGCGAAAATGACTGCATTTCTGATGCTTTTCGGATAAAAGGATTTTTTACAAAAATCACAATTTATCCATTGATGAAATGGATGGATGAAAAAGTCCGGAATTTCAAAATTTCGAGAGGCCTGCTGGACTCGCCCCCCGGTCGCCACTTTTAAAACATCCGAAAATCGCGTCAATAATAGCGCCACAGGCACAAAAAAAATTAGCACAGTGTGTTCGTTATGATCAAATTGGTGGCAAAACCCCACAAAAAAGGCGCCGCAGGCGAAAAATTTTTTACACCATTGATGCACTAATGAAAAATCAGCGCCGCTGGCGAAAAATTTTGGAAAAATAGACTTTATCGAAGTAAAAACTGCCTTAAAAACAGTAATAAACAGCGCCGCAGGCAGAAAAATTTTTATACAAAAAAATCATAAGGGTCCCCCCTTATGAACTTTTCGGACCTCAACCGATTTCGGGGGGGATTGCCGGACACCTGCCCTAAAAGACACCTGCCCTAAAAGACACCTGCCCTAAAAGACACCTGCCCTAAAAGACACCTGTCCTAAAAGACACCTGCCCTAAAAGACACCTGTCCTAAAAGACACCTGCCCTAAAAGTCGTCTGTCCTAAAAGCCGTCTGTCCTAAAAATCACCTGTCCTAAAAATTTTTTATACCGTATTGCACCCAATTATGTGCTTTAGAACGAAAATGTTAAAGGATAGATGAATTTTAGGACAGATGAAATGTCCTGAACGAAAGATATGACAAATTTTGGTGCAATACGGTATAAAAAAAAATTTAGGACAGGTGATTTTTAGGACAGACGACTTTTAGGACAGGTGACTTTTAGGACAGCTGTCCTTTAGGACAGGTGACTTTTAGGGCAGGTGTCTTTTAGGGCAGGTGTCTTTTAGGACAGGTGTCTTTTAGGGCAGATGTCCGCCCACCGAACGGGGGTAAACTGAACCGTAGCCAAAAAGCTTTAGCTTTTGAGCTTCGAGGGCCGAGGGTGTAATTTGCTTCGTCACGGCGGTACCAACAAAACTTACCCCTATCCAAGAGGTGCTCAGTCTCAATTTAAATGAAGGGATGGACCCAATCCGTTGGAGCAGTCGATATAACGGACGGAAGAAACGAACCCATCGCACGCGATACGCTCTAAAGTTCGGAGTTTTCGTCCGCACTAGGCCTGGCCACTTTGGTATCGAGTATCCGGATTGAATCGGACTAATTTGCATGGCAACCCGGATCCTATCCAAATCCGATCCGGGGTAGAGGCAGAAGTATAGGATTTTCCTGCAAATCGAAAAAGTGGATGCTAATGGGATTTTACTCTCTGAAAGCCGGTAAAATAGCTGATTAGCATGCAAATCATGACTTAAATCAATAAAAATTTCGTTTGCATGGGAAAACGCTATGGAAGTCGTAGGAATGCCTATCAGAATCTCGAAGATCAGCATCTCGAAAATCGGAATCCGAATTTTGAGAATCTTGAATTTTCAGAATCTCGAATTTTCAGCATCTCGAAATATGCAGAGGCTGGATTCAGGGAGTCGGGGTGCAATTTCCGCAGCCTTTGATGCTGATTTAGACCATGGAAATTTCGAGATTTTGAAAATTTCTGGTTTTCAACATTTTGACAGATTCCCAAGCCGCAGTCCCGATTAGAGAGATTATTATTCAACTAAGATATTCAAGCAACTAACGTTCTCGCACTAAGGTCCGAGTTTGGGAAAATTTAAGTATACGGTCACCTAGCCAAACCCAACTTATTTATATACCAGGGTTGAAAAGCCGCTTCGCGACTTTTCAACCCTGGCCCCGTCTCACCCCATTTTATCCTAAACCTTTGCATAATTATCTTGCATTCTGATCACAAAAATTGAAAAACAACTTCTTCTGCCCCTTTATATAGTCGAATCCCTCCTTCCGGTCTATGCTAATTTGTTCTAACAAAGAGATTTTCACAAAAACTTAAATTTAATGTCGAAAACCGCTGATTTTGTAAGATTTTAGATGTGTGCAGTCATCTCCAGACCAATGCGCACCTAATGACGTATCATATGTAGTTTAAAATTCATCCCCTAGCGAGATATCCTCCGGACAGACAGACGGAAGTTCAGCTCAGCTCGAATAGCTGGTTCAGGATCAGTTGAAAAAACTATTGGGAAACACTTCTGGAGCGAGATATAGGGGTCCAAATTTAGCTAGTTAGGTATACGGTCACCTATCCAAACAGGCATGTTTTATGCATAGAAATGTGCAGCTCTTCGAGCAGAGCCGATATCTGTTTAAATAATCATTGGGAAAAATGTATAAAGAAAGTTTAGAAGGTTTGAAACTCAGTTTTCGGAAAGTTCCGGCTACGCGACACTCCTTTGTACGGAGCGGTGTAGTCTGTATTCGTACGTACCTCTGCAATAACACTTGTTTGTAATTTTTAAGCTTCGCCGGCCTTGGTGCCCCCATTTCGAAACCCTGTACGAGCTCGCGCGACCGAAGCGACTAGGCCCCGGGTGGCACGAAGCTTTAGTTTTAGGTAAAGTTTGAGTGTATTAGAGGGAAATATCCAAAGGAAATGGGCCTTTTTTGGCCCTTTTGGTGGTCAAACTTTGGACGCTTATATCTCGCTCCAAAAGTGTTTCCCAATTGCTTTTTTTTAACTGATCCTGAACCAGCTCGTCGAGCTGAACATTTCTATATATAAAAGCAGCGCCCAAAACCCGCTTCGCGGGCCTTGGGCGCTGGAATTGGGCCTTTGCATGAAAAATTTGGCTTCCGATAGCTCGGGTCCTTCGGACCCCTTCCCCCCACCGACCACACACGCGCGGGCAAATTGCAAGAATGAAGAGATTTGTATTTTTTCATATTATGCAAATTACCCCCAAAAATGAATAAAACCGGCTTTAACTTTGTAAACTTATATTTTATCAAAATCCTGAAAACGCCATCGGAAAGAGGAGGGTCGATTCCCCCTTGTGACAAAGAATCAACGCATTTTATCCAGGGGAAGGCCCTTAAATCGGGCCTCGAAAGTGACATCCACACACACACAGAGATACACCTAGGGTTGTTATATGAGTTGACTTGAATGCAAGTTAAGGTTAGAGTGCAGTTTACCCCCCCAGCCCAAACTTTTCAGCCATACGTCCTATTAATGCGCCGAGTATCTCAAAATGTTCGCCGTGGTCGAATTACTATAAAAAAGTTGTTTTCTTGCGGCAAAAATTGCTAAAAAATTTTTTACAAGATTTTGAAAGTTGAAAAGATTAAGCCGCTATGCTTCGATGTACTAGGAGTCAAAAACTCAAATATTTTTATTTTTCGCTATTTTTTCGGCTCAAACGTACTGTAGGCTTATTCTCCAGAGCAAGAGCTACATTTTGGTACTATTGACAGCTCTGTACGTCAAAAGATAGCCGAGATACAAAAACTCACTTTGGAACAGCAAAAATTAACTAAAGAAAACCCAGACTTATAATTGTTATAAATTTTTTTCTAACAATTTTTGATGTAAGAAAACAACTTTTTTATAGTAATTCGACCACGGCGAACATTTTGAGATACTCGGCGCATTAATAGGACGTATGGCTGAAAAGTTAGGGCTGGGGGGGGGTAAACTGCACTTAAGCCCAAGTTAACTTGCCAAAAATTATGCAAACTGCGACTTGCCTTCGAGTTTACTTGAATGATTTGAGCTCATTTTCGTGCAAGTTATTTTCAGGCAAGTAAACTTGGAATGCAAACTCAACTCGATGGCAAAATAACTTGCCAAGTTTTGACTCGAATGCTGGCAAATTTTTTTGGTGGCAAGTCAACTTGCCATGCAAACTCAGTTTGATGGCAAGTTAACTTGCCTGCAAAATAACTTGTCGGAAGTCGCGTGATGTTAATTTATGCAAAATCGAAATTGTAAGCTGAAATAGACAGTATGGCAATTCCCAGACATGGATCCTGGTGGAAAATGCCGACAGTGTCCATAAATACCGTGTCTAAAAGACCGAAATACCGAAAACCACATTAATCCCACATCCACGTGTCGTAAATGGTAAAATTATTAAAGTTCTCGATCTACCAGGGACACGGCATTATCGATGTTTAAGTTTGGCTAATTGTCGGTATTTTCACTATTTCGCCAATGGTCAGACATTCCGTAGTCGTTCGGTATTATTTTTTCTTTTGAGAGATTTTTCCTTGCGCGGTGCGTTGTTAAAGCATCTGTCGGTATTTCGGTCTTTTAGACACGGTATTTATGGACACTGTCGGCATTTTCCACCAGGATCCTTGTCTGGGAAATCTTACAATTTCGATTTTGCATAAATTAACATCACGCGATTTCCGACAAGTTATTTTGCCGGCAAGTTAACTTGCCATCAAACTGAATTTGCATGGCAAGTTGACTTGCCACCAAAAAAACTTGCCAGCATTCGAGTCAAAACTTGGCAAGTTATTTTGCCATCGAGTTGAGTTTGCATCCCAAGTTTACTTGCCAACAAAATAACTTGGCCGGATCAAGTAAATTTCCTGGCAAACAAACTTGCGTGCAAGTCAACTCATATAACAACCCTAGATACACCCCAAAATTATATAAGGTAGGAAGTTTGGGTTTGGCTAGGTGACCGTATACTTGAATTTAGCCCCGAGTTTAGCCGAATAATATGCTAATGAGTTACAGGAATAGACGAGGAATTGCTATGCATAAATGGAAATACCCGGAAATTCTGTTGATGGAAATCTAGCTTTGCCATATTTTAGCAAAGCAAAGTCAGGACAGACAAGGGAACCTCAAGTTGGCACGGTGGAGTTAGGAAAAACGCTCGCGAGGGGGTGAACTCACGGCCCCGAAATAATTTCCATGATTTTCCTAGGAAATCCAAATAAAAATTGGAATTTTCCGAGAAAAACAATGTTGTCATTTTTCGGGGTAAACGATTTCGGGGTAGTGACCGGAGGCCGCTCGCGGCTACCCCTAGGTTTTCGACTATCGAGATTCCAAAGTTCTAGTCAGAATCAGCTAAATAGACGGGGACAGAGATACACCACTTCCGGAAAATAACGATTTGCATCCCAGAAATTAGCATTAGAGATAGCTTTATGAGGCTCTCCCATCAGATTGAAGCCACCAGTGGAGCGGTAAGCGGCCGAGCGGTAAGCGACTGACTTGATAGGATACTGACGAGCAGGGTTGGTCATTTCGAGCCCGGCCCGCGGGCGTCCGCGGCCGGACGGATGACCCTAGCCCGCTCCCCAACCCGCTCCAGCCCGGCCCGTCCAGACCGCTCCCCAGCCCGTCCCAACCGTCCGCTAATTTTATGCAAATTGGGTAGTCAGCCTGTCCGGCCCGTCCGTGAACAACCCTGCTGACGAGCTTTCGAACCCGCTCGCAATTTTTTATTTTGCTTTTGGCCCAGAACTTTCTGCCCAACTCCAAGTTCTGATTTCTATGATCGGAAAATTTTTGACTACTCCAAAGAAGCCTCAAAAATTTGAAAAAATTTCGAACAACTGGGGGGGGAACCAAATTTTTTCCTGGTTTTCCCGGTTGACCTAGCAATCAAATATAAAGTGTTTTCACATTGTCTTTAGTTAATTTTAACTATATTTAAAGTAGAAAACCTTTCAAAAAAGTTAGAAAAATGTTTGAAAAAGTCTAAAATTTAGTCATTTTGGGTCTTCCCCCCCCCCCGCTAATCCTAAAGGTTCTATAGGATTTTTCGACCTAAAATTAAATTTTTTAATTAAAATGTGGGTATTTTTTATGCTCAGGACTAGTTAAAAACCATTTAGAAACGCATGCGCTATTTAGAAAAAAAATTAGGCTTGGGCCGAAAAATCGGCTCTGTACCGATAGCACGGGGCAATGACAACAGAACGGGGCATTGACAACAGAACGGGGCAATGACAGCAGAACGGGGCAAAGCCAGCAGAACGGGGCAATGACAGCAGAACGGGGCAATGGCAGCAGAACGGGGCATTGCCAGCAGAACGGGGCATTGCCAGCAGAACGGGGCAATGGCAGCAGAACGGGGCAATGACAGCAGAATGGGGCAAAGCCAGCAGAACGGGGCAATGGCAGCAGAACGGGGCAATGGCAGCAGAACGGGGCAATGGCAGCAGAACGGGGCAATGACAGCAGAACGGGGCAATGACAGCAGAACGGGGCAATGGCAGCAGAACGGGGCAATGGCAGCAGAACGGGGCAATGACAGCAGAACGGGGCAATGACAGCAGAACGGGGCAATGACAGCAGAACGGGGCAATGACAGCAGAACGGGGCAATGACAGCAGAACGGGGCAATGGCAGCAGAACGGGGCAATGGCAGCAGAACGGGGCAATGGCAGCAGAACGGGGCAATGACAGCAGAACGGGGCAATGGCAGCAGAACGGGGCATAGCCAGCAGAACGGGGCATTGCCAAGTCCCCGCGGCCGGCGGCCAGCAGAACGGGGCATTGGTTTGGCCAGGGGGCCGGCGGCCAGCAGGACGGGGCATTGCATATTTTCTCAAAAAAAACGTATTTTTATGGTCTCTCGCCTATTTTTTTCTCTGGTTATGTTTTTGGATTCACAGAAGTGTTTGTCAACCAGGCCGAACGTTTCTAACTAGGGAAGTCCAAAATACCCCGCAACACGGATCGGGCTGAGAATTTACACATTTATAGATGTGACCACGCTGATAATCGCCTCGATTTCCGAATTGGCTACAGAGCCTGAAAATTTGAGATATTAAAGTTTTGGTGTCATTTTTGGGACCCCGGAAAAGGGTTTGTCAGGATATCGAACTTTTTATCTGTATTTTTCTAGTTATTTGAAGTAGCCTAACTGATAGAGATTTTTTTCTGATTTTTCTGATTGATCGGTATGTTTCATTAATACACGAAGGCCTATGCGCTATCCTAAGCTGCTTGAATTAGGCTGTTTTCTACCATTTCCATAGTAACTTTGGAGTCCATACCAAGTAACGTCGATTTTTTTTCTATAATCTATCATCAGAGAAAAAAAATAGGTGAGAGACCATAAAAATACGTTTTTTTTTTGGGAAAATATGCAATGCCCCGTTCTGCTGGCCGCCGGCCCCCCTGGCCAAACCAATGCCCCGTTCTGCTGGCCGCCGGCCGCGGGGACTTGGCAATGCCCCGTTCTGCTGGCAATGCCCCGTTCTGCTGGCAATGCCCCGTTCTGCTGCCATTGCCCCGTTCTGCTGCCATTGCCCCGTTCTGCTGGCAATGCCCCGTTCTGCTGCCATTGCCTCGTTCTGCTGCCATTGCCCCGTTCTGCTGCCATTGCCCCGTTCTGTTGCCAATGCCCCGTTCTGTTGTCAATGCCCCGTTCTGTTGTCATTGCCCCGTGCTATCGGTACAGAGCCGAAAAATCTTGGTCCCCCCGTAAATCTTTCCCCCCCCCCGCCCCCCGGAAATCCTAAAGAACCAATTGTTTTAACAAAACGAAATTGGGCGGAAAATTCTGGTCAAAAAGCAGATTTAAAAATCCTGAGCGGATTCGAGCCCTCGTCAGTATCCGATCAAGTGAGTCGCTTACCGCTCGGCCACTCCACTAGTGATTGCCATGGGATGGCCGAGCCTCATAAAGCTATCGCTAATGCTAATTTCTGAGATGCAAATCGTGATCTTCTGTCTACTGTCCACAGGTCTGTCCTCTGTCCACAGGTCCATTTAGCTAATTCTGACTAGACCGTGGGGAATGGCCATAGTCGAAAACCTAGGGGTAGCCGCGAGCGTTTTTCCTAACTCCACCGTGCCAAATTGAGGTTCCCTTGTGAGCTTATTCGGCTAACAAGGGAAGGGCACGCTCACAGGGTGGAGTTTCGAAAAACGCTCGCGGCTACCCCCGCCCCGGGTAATCGACTACGGAGAACACGATGCCGTCGTCCGATTTTGCTACGGAGGCCTGTGGACCGAGATACAGCACTTCCGGAAAATCATTATTTGCATGCGAAAAATTAGCATTTCAGGGAAGCCTTATTAGGCTCTCCCATCAGCATGGAACCACCATTTGAATGGCCGAGTGGTAAGCAACTAGCTTGATAGGATTGTGACCAGGGTACGGATCCGCTCACGATTTTTTCGTTTTGCTTTTTGACAACTTTTTTGCACAAGTCCAGAACATGTCCTAAATGTGTCAAAAGCCACCCTTATTGCCGTATGAGATGCTAAACGAACAAAGACAAACTTTTTCGAAAAATTTCATGTTTCCGACCCGCCACCCATCCACCCATCGGCTTGTCAGTCGATCGAAAATTTAAAAAACTTTTTCAAGATCGTTGTCCGGCCAATTTTACCCGGACCCTGCGATCCAAACAAGCGGGCGAACTGTGGCCTCTGCAAAAACTGGTCCCCCAAAAAATTTTTGAAGTTGAATTTTTGAAGGTGGCTGGGTGGCGGGTCGGAAAAATGAAATTTTTCGAAAAAGTTTGTCTTTGTTCGTTTAGCATCTCATACGGCAATAAGGGTGGCTTTTGACACATTTAGGACATGTTCTGGACTTGTGCAAAAAAGTTGTCAAAAAGCAAAACGAAAAAATCGTGAGCGGATCCGTACCCTGGTCACAATCCTATCAAGCTAGTTGCTTACCACTCGGCCATTCAAATGGTGGTTCCATGCTGATGGGAGAGCCTAATAAGGCTTCCCTGAAATGCTAATTTTTCGCATGCAAATAATGATTTTCCGGAAGTGCTGTATCTCGGTCCACAGGCCTCCGTAGCAAAATCGGACGACGGCATCGTGTTCTCCGTAGTCGATTACCCGGGGGTAGCCGCGAGCGTTTTTCGAAACTCCACCCTGTGAGCGTGCCCTTCCCTTGTAAGAATCGAGTAATTCAACTAACTAAGCTTACTAGGGAAGTGCAAATAAAAAATCCGGAAAATCGCTTAGCAAAAATATGGGTCTGATAGAGTCGACGACGGGGATTCCGAAACTGCAATCAGAATTTGCAAAACGCTTAATACAAAAAAGTTATGAGCATTTTAAGTTTCAGCACTTGTTCCACCCTCCCTTATGAGCCCCTCGCAAAGACGGGTGCCCGCATGTCGAGTGGTGTAGTGGCTAACTAGCCTGCCTCTGGGGCGGAGGGTCTCCGGTTCGACTCCCCGGTCATGTAAAACTTTTTGCTTTTTGGTCAAAGTCAAGAACTTTAGACTTTTTCAAAGTTTCAAAGTCGAAAAGGCCGTTCTCTTAATTTTTAAATTCATGAAACCGATTACGAAGTGGTGGCGGGAGTGCAAGTGCTGCCCTACCCGTACTCCCGTACTGGAGTACGGGTAGGGCACTAAAAAAATTCACCTCTGTTTGTTCGTAAGGTAAGCCTACACGCAGTCAATAATAAAGAAAATGTTCAAAAATTTAAATTTCGGACTTCGAAACTTTGAAAAAGTCCAAAGGGCTTGACTTTGACCAAAAAGCAAAAAATTTTGCATCACCGGGGAGCCGAACCAAAGACCCTCCGCCCCAGGGGCAGGCTAGTTAGCCACTACACCACTCGACATGCGGGCACCCGTCTTTGGGAGGGGCTCATAAGGGAGGGCGGAATAAAAGGCTGAAAACTTAAAATGCTCATAACTTTTTTGTATTAAGCGTTTTGCAAATTCTGATTGCAGTTTCGGAATCCCCGTCGTCGACTCTATCAGACCCATAGTTTTGCTAAGCGATTTTCCGGATTTTTTATTTGCACTTCCCTAGTTAGTCGAATTACGGATTCCTTATTCAGATTCGAATATCTTTAATCGATTAAAGAATGGGCTAAACTGCGGTATCCGGTCACTAAACGGATTTCGGATTTCTATATGTCAAAATGCTCAGCAGGTCGAGCTGATTCCGGATCAGTTGACAAAACTTGGCGGAAAAACCGATATCATGAGATATGAGACTTCAAAGTTGCGTTTGAGCCCGAGCATGATATGGCCGTTTTCGCCCGGAGGTCATTTTTTCATGCTACCAGAGATGAACAAGTGCTCGATAAGAGCTTAGCTTTACTCTTTTAGACCCAGGTTGAGCCTAAAAATAAGGCTTCGTGCCACCCGGGGCCTAGTCGCTTCGGATGGGTGCAAGCTCGTACAGGGTTTCGAAAACGGCGCGCCCGAGGAGCGCGCAGCGCCCAGGCGCCCCGATTTCGAAAGAGTGGAGCGGCAGCCCATCCGAAGCGACGGCCCACCTTGCCTGACAATGTTTTTTACCCAAGAAACGGTAATTCTATAACCATTCCGTTACTTTCCGATGTATCAGGTTGGAACGAAAGTTCTGTCGCCGAGATTTTTGAAGGCTGGCTAAATTCGTAGATAGCTCCATTCTGGACATGCGATATGTCATTTTGTAGCTCTCGACCAGAATCGTTCCGGGAGGAGGGTCCTGGGCCCTCAAAATCAAGAATGGCCGAGATACAGGCTCTAGAAGTTTTTCACAAAATCACCCAAAAGTCCAAAAAGCTCCGCCAGTCCAAAAATAAAACGGCAATTTTGGGCACCTGTCCGTCAAATTTTTGGAAATGTATGGGAAACCGGGAAAAGTTCTAAGAAATGGGCTAAACTTCAAGGGGATAGCTCGCCCATCCAGTGTCCAATTTTGATCATCTCGAGATCTATCGATATCTACTCCTTGAGAGCTATCGATTGGCGTGGATTGGATCGCATGCAAATGACTCTATGAGAGATAACTTGCAAAAACACTTTTTGGGTGATTTTGTGAAAAACTTCTAGAGCCTGTATCTCGGCCATTCTTGATTTTGAGGGCCCAGGACCCTCCTCCCGGAACGATTCTGGTCGAGAGCTACAAAATGACATATCGCATGTCCAGAATGGAGCTATCTACGAATTTAGCCAGCCTTCAAAAATCTCGGCGACAGAACTTTCGTTCCAACCTGATAAATTTGTCGTATATAGGTGTATTGCGTACTACGCGTCGGCCTGTTTGAGACCTTATAAGCTATATATCTCCTGATAGCGATTTTTCCGCCAAGTTTTTCAACTGATCCGGGATTAGCCCAATTTACTGAGCATTTTGACATAAAAACTCCGATTTTCGTTTAGTGACCGGATACTTCAGTAGCCAACTTTGAAGTGTCATATCTCGAGTTAGAAGTGTTGCCGCCAAGTTTTTTGAACTGATCCTGAACCAGCTCGACCTGTCCCTCCTTTTTTTGCAATTTCTTCTTGCCAGAAACTTATAAAAATACCTAAAAATATTTGAAAAAGCGGTATTTTTAACTTTTTTTGACCTTTTCCTATATTTTTGACCAAAAAGCCAAAAATTTTTATAAACTTTTCATATCTAAAATCTGGGTAAAATGCGATAAAAATGGTTTATATTACTTTTCATATCTAAAATCTGGGTAAAATGCGATAAAAATGGTTTATATTACTTTTCATAACTAAAATCTGGGTAAAATGCGATAAAAATGGTTTATATTACTTTTCATAACTAAAATCTGGGTAAAATGCGATAAAAATGGTTTATATTACTTTTCATAACTAAAATCTGGGTAAAATGCGATAAAAATGGTTTATATTACTTTTCATAACTAAAATCTGGGTAAAATGCGATAAAAATGGTTTATATTACTTTTCATAACTAAAATCTGGGTAAAATGCGATAAAAATGGTTTATATTACTTTTCATAACTAAAATCTGGGTAAAATGCGATAAAAATGGTTTATATTACTTTTCATAACTAAAATCTGGGTAAAATGCGATAAAAATGGTTTATATTACTTTTCATAACTAAAATCTGGGTAAAATGCGATAAAAATGGTTTATATTACTTTTCATAACTAAAATCTGGGTAAAATGCGATAAAAATGGTTTATATTACTTTTCATAACTAAAATCTGGGTAAAATGCGATAAAAATGGTTTATATTACTTTTCATAACTAAAATCTGGGTAAAATGCGATAAAAATGGTTTATATTACTTTTCATAACTAAAATCTGGGTAAAATGCGATAAAAATGGTTTATATTACTTTTCATAACTAAAATCTGGGTAAAATGCGATAAAAATGGTTTATATTACTTTTCATAACTAAAATCTGGGTAAAATGCGATAAAAATGGTTTATATTACTTTTCATAACTAAAATCTGGGTAAAATGCGATAAAAATGGTTTATATTACTTTTCATAACTAAAATCTGGGTAAAATGCGATAAAAATGGTTTATATTACTTTTCATAACTAAAATCTGGGTAAAATGCGATAAAAATGGTTTATATTACTTTTCATAACTAAAATCTGGGTAAAATGCGATAAAAATGGTTTATATTACTTTCATAACTAAAATCTGGGTAAAATGCGATAAAAATGGTTTATATTACTTTTCATAACTAAAATCTGGGTAAAATGCGATAAAAATGGTTTATATTACTTTTCATAACTAAAATCTGGGTAAAATGCGATAAAAATGGTTTATATTACTTTTCATAACTAAAATCTGGGTAAAATGCGATAAAAATGGTTTATATTACTTTTCATAACTAAAATCTGGGTAAAATGCGATAAAAAATGGTTTATATTACTTTTCATAACTAAAATCTGGGTAAAATGCGATAAAAATGGTTTATATTACTTTTCATAACTAAAATCTGGGTAAAATGCGATAAAAATGGTTTATATTACTTTTCATAACTAAAATCTGGGTAAAATGCGATAAAAATGGTTTATATTACTTTTCATAACTAAAATCTGGGTAAAATGCGATAAAAATGGTTTATATTACTTTTCATAACTAAAATCTGGGTAAAATGCGATAAAAATGGTTTATATTACTTTTCATAACTAAAATCTGGGTAAAATGCGATAAAAATGGTTTATATTACTTTTCATAACTAAAATCTGGGTAAAATGCGATAAAAATGGTTTATATTACTTTTCATAACTAAAATCTGGGTAAAATGCGATAAAAATGGTTTATATTACTTTTCATAACTAAAATCTGGGTAAAATGCGATAAAAATGGTTTATATTACTTTTCATAACTAAAATCTGGGTAAAATGCGATAAAAATGGTTTATATTACTTTTCATAACTAAAATCTGGGTAAAATGCGATAAAAATGGTTTATATTACTTTTCATAACTAAAATCTGGGTAAAATGCGATAAAAATGGTTTATATTACTTTTCATAACTAAAATCTGGGTAAAATGCGATAAAAATGGTTTATATTACTTTTCATAACTAAAATCTGGGTAAATGCGATAAAAATGGTTTATATTACTTTTCATAACTAAAATCTGGGTAAAATGCGATAAAAATGGTTTATATTACTTTTCATAACTAAAATCTGGGTAAAATGCGATAAAAATGGTTTATATTACTTTTCATAACTAAAATCTGGGTAAAATGCGATAAAAATGGTTTATATTACTTTTCATAACTAAAATCTGGGTAAAATGCGATAAAAATGGTTTATATTACTTTTCATAACTAAAATCTGGGTAAAATGCGATAAAAAATGGTTTATATTACTTTTCATAACTAAAATCTGGGTAAAATGCGATAAAAAATGGTTTATATTACTTTTCATAACTAAAATCTGGGTAAAATGCGATAAAAAATGGTTTATATTACTTTTCATAACTAAAATCTGGGTAAAATGCGATAAAAATGGTTTATATTACTTTTCATAACTAAAATCTGGGTAAAATGCGATAAAAATGGTTTATATTACTTTTCATAACTAAAATCTGGGTAAAATGCGATAAAAATGGTTTATATTACTTTTCATAACTAAAATCTGGGTAAAATGCGATAAAAATGGTTTATATTACTTTTCATATCTAAAATCTGGGTAAAATGCGATAAAATGGTTTATATTACTTTTCATAACTAAAATCTGGGTAAAATGCGATAAAAATGGTTTATATTACTTTTCATAACTAAAATCTGGGTAAAATGCGATAAAAATGGTTTATATTACTTTTCATAACTAAAATCTGGGTAAAATGCGATAAAAATGGTTTATATTACTTTTCATAACTAAAATCTGGGTAAAATGCGATAAAAATGGTTTATATTACTTTTCATAACTAAAATCTGGGTAAAATGCGATAAAAATGGTTTATATTACTTTTCATAACTAAAATCTGGGTAAAATGCGATAAAAATGGTTTATATTACGCTCCAGGGCCGTACCTAATTACTGGAGAAAAATTGGTCCCCCCCCCCCCCGTTAACACGGAAACACCTAATTGCGTTTGGACGGGTTGCCGCTCCGTTGCATAAAGGCATCCTAGCTAAACTTACCGCACGGGCAGCCGTCCACTAGGCAGCACGTTTCCTGACCGAAATTTATCTGGTTCGTATGACGTATACATCGAGAAACCGGGCTCTTCACCATTCGCCCCCAATCTAATAAGGAGTGCTTTTTCGAGTCATCCGGGAAACGGCTTGAAAGATAGCTCACTCGATAGAGAATTCAATTCTGAACAAGATGTATTAGGTTGGAACTAAAGTTCGCGCAATATTTTTCCTTCTTTGTAATTTTCGGACCGGAAAACGGGCAAGAACCAAAATGTTTTTTGGATGACCGGATATGCAATAAAATTCTCTATGCGACCAGGTTTGAAAAGCCGCTTCGCGACTTTTCAACGCTGGCGCCGTCTGATCCCATGATATTCTTCAATTTGCATAACTCTCACGATTTTCGATCACAAAAAAAAGAGAAACGTTACCTCTCTTCCCTTATATAGGCTACCCCCACCTCCGGCGTATGCCAATTGATTCCTAACAAAGAGGGTCTCGAATTTTGCGACAAAACCTGAAATTTAATGTCGAAAACATACTATTTTGATAAATCTCATATGCGTGCAGTCATCTCCAGACCATTACGCTCCTAATGACGTATCAAACATGCCCCTAACTACTCTCCTTCTTGAGATACTACTGGAACAACCTGACGGAAGTTGCATGCAAATGTACACACCCACACCCACACACAGACACTATTTTTTATATCTCCAACCAGGGTTGAAAAGCCGCTACGCGGCTTTTCACCCCTGGCCTTCGCGCACGGAACTCTCAAAGTTGGGCACTTTGCATAATTCGAGCGAAGAGCGAGAGCGAACCCAAAAACTGCAAAAGCAACCGGCCGTTCGCGCGACAAAATTCTAAATGAGCCTCCTTGCGCCTCGTATGCAAATGAGGATATTTCCATATGTTTTAAAATAGCTAAAATAAGGTATAAATCGATATTTTATTAAAAATCTGATAAGCTTGCAGTAATCTACGCCCTCGACTACCACTAAATACTTTTCGACTGGGTCCTAAAATTGATCCCCCTTCCCGATATCTTGGTAACCCGGTTTTTTCGACCCATTTATGCAAAGTGTCCACACACACACACACACACATGAACTATTTTCTTATATATAGTAGGATAATATGCGATGTGTGGGACGGAATCGCATTGCTTCCCTATTAGAATTTTTTAAAGCTAGATTTAGGCGAAAACGAAAAATCGCTTCGGCCCGCCTTTACAAAACAAAATTGGCTTCCTTTTTAGGCTAATTCGGCATGCAGCTGATAGATATAACTTATTATTATAGTGATGATCAGTTCCTATGGTGACTTTATGGCGGTTCGGAAAGATGTCCGGGTCAAAATTTGAAATGCCCTCGAGAGAAACGCAAAAATCTTCAAAACTACTAGGGCTAAAAACCTGTAATTTTGATCCCACATACCCATGAACCCAATAAATAAATGCAAAGAGGGAACATCGGAATCTGGCCACTAAATTTTCAGAAAGAAATTTCCAATGTTCGATTGCGCGAACTTATGTTCCAACCTAATACTTGTTCATTTTTGCAAAATGGCAAGCCCTGGTTTTATCACATTCAAAAACTAAGAAACTGAATTTTTGTACCCGTTTTGTCTTTGTATCTCTGTGGAAAGTTTTGTATCTTCCGGGGTACACATAGGATAACGGGGGGGGGGAATAAAATAACGGGGGCACTCATTATTATGAAATTTGCAATTACTGAGGGATTTTCCGAGTGCCATTCGATAGAGCGTCGAAAAATATACTAAGAGAATTAATTTCAGCCCGAAATAATGTAATAGAAATTTTTTATTGAATAAACAAAAATTGAGGAAAATCTATGGGCAGCACATAGGATAACGGGGGGGAAAAGTCAAATTTTCGAAATTTTCGACATTTTCGGTATTTTGAAAACGTCATTCGATAAAGCGTCGAAAACTGCCCTAGGAAAATTAATTTCAGCCCGAAATAATGTAAATTAAATTTTTTATCGAATAAACAAAAATTGATCAAAATCCATGGGCAGCACATAGGATAACGGGGGGGGGAAAGCCAAATTTTTGAGATTTTCGATATTTTGAAAACGCGAATCGATAGAACATCAAAAAATATACTAAGAGATTTTTTTACAACGCGAAAAAATGTATTATAAAAGTTTTATAGCCTAAAAACTATTTTTGAAAACTATGGGCAGCACATAGGATAACAGGGGGGGAAAAAAATTTTCGGCGTTTTGAATATTTTCGAAATTTTGAAAATGCCATTCGATAGAGGACCAAAAAATATACTAAGAGTTTTTTTTACAGCCCGAAAAAAGCTTATTTAAAAATACTTTTATCATATAAAAAGTTTGAGTGCCCCCCCGTTATTTTCCCCCCCGTTATCCTATGTGTACCTCTTCCGGTTGCGACTTTAAAAAACCAACATTTTGTCGTGGTGCACGTGAAATATTTGATTGCTAACAGTGCTGGCACACACAGCGATCCCGCCACGGCTTCGAACCATGAACTCCAGTCGACTTGCGTGCAGCTTAATAAATCATATTGCGAGATGCCGAGAGCGTTCAGACACAGAGAGAGTGCGAACAATAGAGAAGGAGAGAACGAGAGAGAGAGAGAGAGAGAGAGAGAGAGAGAGAGAGAGAGAGAGAGAGAGAGAGAGAGAGAGAGAGAGATTGAACAAGCTACGCCCTGGCTTTTGGCAATTTAGAAAAGGTTACCGACCGCTTGGCACCCGGCATCCGGCGTTTCTCCGCTTATCCGAAGGATATCCACCTGGCCCGGCAGCAAGCCGCGTGCATTGATCAATCTTCTAGAAAAAAAATTCTGATCCCGATACCATTCCCCCCGCCCCTTGAACATATTGAAATTTGTACACCGCAACCGACCCAGGCATACCTGAATTCTTTCGTCGTCTTGTGTAAAGAAATCAGTTCATCTGGATCGAGTCTGTCGAGGATGTGAAAGATTTGTTGTCGCGATAGCAGTTTGATATCAATGTTATTTGCCATTCCTAAAATGCTGCAATTAGAGTGTCGTTTGCAAATACAAATCCGCTTTGAATAAATAAATCCAAATAACGGATTGCCACTAGTATTCAAATAATCCAGAGCGCCGCCAGAGTGCATTGGTAGGTTCGTGAGACAGATGGTAATTCCTCTCTATTAAGGTCAATTGGCGGATGGGTCATTCCTGCAAATTTTGCGGGAATTTTCGCGGGGCAGGCCCGATGGGCGGATATCTCCCGCTTAGGGCATCTGCCCATCGGCGCGCTTTCGAAACCTGGACCATGAATGCCGTATAAACCTCCCAAAACAGCAAGCACACAAAAACTCGTTTTTGAGTCTTCGCAGGGGGAACAAATATTCGATTTTTCGACCCAAAATGGCCAAAATTCGACTTTTCTAACCTTTTTGATTTTTTCTTGAAATATGTTTATAAATTATTAAAAACAGTATAGTATAGCACATCCTTATGAAACGGAATTGCCTTGGGGCAAGGATGGTCGGGGTGGTGCGCGCTTTAGGGGTCGGTAGGGGCGAGAGCGTGGGGGCTGGGGAGAGAGGACAGACGGCGAGGGGGCAGAGATCGGCGGGGATCCTGTCCCCAGCGCAGATCCCAAAAATAGTAAGGCCATAAGGGTGTGATAGAAACATTTTGTACTTGATCACTAGGCCAACCTGGACCGATAAGAAAAAGATCTGATTCCCCCCGCGGGAATCCTCAAGAAACAAGATGGGCAGTCCCACTCCGCCTCAGGAACGGCACCTCTCGCCACTGCACCAAATGTTTGCCAGCCAGCGGAGGGATGAGAGGGGCACCTTCGCCCCGCCCCCTCCTCCCCTCGCCGTCTCCCGGCTGCCGATTTTTTCAGTTGGCGCGTACACGCTATGTAAATCGGGGGCGACCAGGCAAATGCGTTGATTCCTGCTTGTGCTATCCCTTTAAAGGGATAAGGAAAGCCCACGTAAAAAAGGTTGAAAAGTCGCGAAGCTGCTTTGCGACCCTAGTTTCTGCTAATTGTGAAGTTCAAACATTTATCCGGGCCTTCCTGATCCGTTTAAAATTAATGTTTTTGTAAAAATAGCGTTTACCCCTCCTTAGTACGAAGCCACCAGCATACAAAGGAAATGGAGGAGCTTATGAAAAAGGAGGGAGGACGCATTTTTCACCTAAACCGAAATCAGAAACGAAAATATTTAAAAACCTATTTTAGTTCTACGGTTCGTTTGCCAGTTTTTATTGTGGGCATCCTTGACCTTGAAGAGCAGTTCGAATAAGACCGACCAACCCAAGTTCCAAATAAATGTTTCGTTGCCATCCAATTATGCGAATTCTGGAAGAGAAATAATCATGCCAATACCAAGATGTGTTCAAATAAATTGATGGCAGGATCGCAATTTTAATAACTAAAACCAATATGGGATTATTAATCAATTATAATTTTATTATTATTTTTTGTTTTTTATTTATTGTTTTATTTTATTTTATTTTAAATTTTATTCGTTTATAATTCGAACACTGTCACCGAGGAGATTAGCTTCACTAGGGAAGCCCGAATAAATCCGGACTCAGAATTGGATGAAAATTTGCACAAAAGATTGAATCGACGGCGCTGATCATCACCTCTTTGTCCAAAATTGCTACTGATCTTTAAAACTCGAGATATTGAAGCTTTAGTGTCAATTTTCGCCCCCGAGAAGTGTTTTGCCACGACGCCGTTCTTTTTGATTTTGAAGTTCTAATCAATTTGAAGTGGCCTATCTAATAGAGAATTTTTTTCTGATTCGAATGCTATATTTCATTAAGATAGGCTTTGTCTAGACGACGTCTTACATCTGTTTGAAGTAGGCTATCTTTCACTATTTCCCATACTAAAATCGAAGTCCATACCAAGTATCGTCAATTTTTCCAATTTTTCGGGTTCGGAATCAGCGAGCCTAGGTGACAGTGCTCGAATTATAAACGAATAAACCTTTATATACTTTTTACGTTTAGGGATAGTAAAAAAACAGTTTAGAAACAATTGCGCTATTTATATTTAAAAAAATTTGTTCTTAAGAAAAAATTTCTCCCCCGCCTCCCATAAACACTCCCCCCCCCCACCGATAACGCGAAAGAACCTAAATTTCCTAAAGAATGCCTACTGGCCTGCTAGGCTAAACTAGATTAATCCCATTGGTTTTAGTTATTAAAATTGCGATCCTGCCATCAATTTATTTGCCCACATCTTGGTATTGGCATGATTATTTCTCTTCCAGAATTCGCATAATTGGATGGCAACGAAACATTTATTTGGAACTTGGGTTGGTCGGACTTATTCGAACTGCTCTTCAAGGTCAAGGATGCCCACAATAAAAACTGGCAAACGAACCGTAGAACTAAAATAGGTTTTTAAATATTTTCGTTTCTGATTTCGGTTTAGGTGAAAAATGCGTCCTCCCTCCTTTTTCATAAGCTCCTCCATTTCCTTTGTATGCTGGTGGCTTCGTACTAAGGAGGGGTAAACGCTATTTTTACAAAAACATTAATTTTAAACGGATCAGGAAGGCCCGGATAAATGTTTGAACTTCACAATTAGCAGAAACTAGGGTCGCAAAGCAGCTTCGCGACTTTTCAACCCTGGCCCTGTCTGATCCCATGATATTCTTCATTTTGCATAATTCTCGCGACTTTCGATGACAAAACCCTTTGTATAGGCTGCCGCAACTTCCGGCGTATGCTAATTGTTTCCGAACAAAGCGGGTTCTCGATTCTCGATTTAAAAACCTATTTTAGTTCTCCGGTTCGTTTGCCAGTTTTTATTGTGGGCATCCTTGACCTTGAAGAGCAGTTCGAATAAGACCGACCAACCCAAGTTCCAAATAAATGTTTCGTTGCCATCCAATTATGCGAATTCTGGAAGAGAAATAATCATGCCAATACCAAGATGTGTTCAAATAAATTGATGGCAGGATCGCAATTTTAATAACTAAAACCAATGGGATTATAGTAGATATAATAGATATATAAATTATTCAACTTTGTAGCTTAATAAAGTAATAATTTTAAATTGTTTATTTCGGGAAAATTTTCGATAAATTTCGGGCTGACATTAAATCTCTTAGTATAATTTCTTCGTAATAACGTGAAATTAAGCCATTTGGAGTTTAAATTCGCTAGAGTAGTATATCTTTTGAGTCTTAGTGTAGTACTACGATATATCCTGATTAATCTAAGAAAAAATCCTGTTGCGCTTACATAAAAATTCAAAAAGCAAAAAAATGACACCGGGCGGGGTCGAACCCGGACCGATTTCCTGGTTGGGGGGCTTAATCAACAAAAAGACCAAATTTTTAAGGAGGGTTGTTTCAGGGTGCGTTTGCCAGTTTTTATTGTGGGCATCCTTGACCTTGAAGAGCAGTTCGAATAAGACCGACCAACCCAAGTTCCAAATAAATGTTTCGTTGCCATCCAATTATGCGAATTCTGGAAGAGAAATAATCATGCCAATACCAAGATGTGTTCAAATAAATTGATGACAGGATCGCAATTTTAATAACTAAAACCAATGGGATTAATCTAGTTTAGCCTAGCAGGCCAGTAGGCATTCTTTAGGAAATTTAGGTTCTTTCGCGTTATCGGTGGGGGGGAGTGTTTATGGGGGCGGGGAGAAATTTTTTCTTAAGAACAAATTTTTTAAATATAAATAGCGCAATTGTTTCTAAACTGTTTTTTTTTACTATCCCTAAACGTAAAAAGTATATAAAGGTTTATTCGTTTATAATTCGAGCACTGTCACCTAGGCTCGCTGATTCCGAACCCGAAAAATTGGAAAAATTGACGATACTTGGTATGGACTTCGATTTTAGTATGGGAAATAGTGAAAGATAGCCTACTTCAAACAGATGTAAGACGTCGTCTAGACAAAGCCTATTTTAATGAAATATACCATTCGAATCAGAAAAAAATTCTCTATTAGATAGGCCACTTCAAATTGATTAGAACTTCAAAATCAAAAAGAACGGCGTCGTGGCAAAACACTTCTCGGGGGCGAAAATTGACACTAAAGCTTCAATATCTCGAGTTTTAAAGATCAGTAGCAATTTTGGACAAAGAGGTGATGATCAGCGCCGTCGATTCAATCTTTGTGCAAATTTTCATCCAATTCTGAGTCCGGATTTATTCGGGCTTCCCTAGTGAAGCTAATCTCCTCGGTGACAGTGTTCGAATTATAAACGAATAAAATTTAAAATAAAATAAAATAAAACAATAAATAAAAAACAAAAAATAATAATAAAATTATAATTGATTAATAATCCCATATTGGTTTTAGTTATTAAAATTGCGATCCTGCCATCAATTTATTTGAACACATCTTGGTATTGGCATGATTATTTCTCTTCCAGAATTCGCATAATTGGATGGCAACGAAACATTTATTTGGAACTTGGGTTGGTCGGTCTTATTCGAACTGCTCTTCAAGGTCAAGGATGCCCACAATAAAAACTGGCAAACGAACCGTAGAACTAAAATAGGTTTTTAAATATTTTCGTTTCTGATTTCGGTTTAGGTGAAAAATGCGTCCTCCCTCCTTTTTCATAAGCTCCTCCATTTCCTTTGTATGCTGGTGGCTTCGTACTAAGGAGGGGTAAACGCTATTTTTACAAAAACATTAATTTTAAACGGATCAGGAAGGCCCGGATAAATGTTTGAACTTCACAATTAGCAGAAACTAGGGTCGCAAAGCAGCTTCGCGACTTTTCAACCCTGGCCCTGTCTGATCCCATGATATTCTTCATTTTGCATAATTCTCGCGACTTTCGATGACAAAACCCTTTGTATAGGCTGCCGCAACTTCCGGCGTATGCTAATTGTTTCCGAACAAAGCGGGTTCTCGATTCTCGATTTAAAAACCTATTTTAGTTCTCCGGTTCGTTTGCCAGTTTTTATTGTGGGCATCCTTGACCTTGAAGAGCAGTTCGAATAAGACCGACCAACCCAAGTTCCAAATAAATGTTTCGTTGCCATCCAATTATGCGAATTCTGGAAGAGAAATAATCATGCCAATACCAAGATGTGTTCAAATAAATTGATGGCAGGATCGCAATTTTAATAACTAAAACCAATGGGATTATAGTAGATATAATAGATATATAAATTATTCAACTTTGTAGCTTAATAAAGTAATAATTTTAAATTGTTTATTTCGGGAAAATTTTCGATAAATTTCGGGCTGACATTAAATCTCTTAGTATAATTTCTTCGTAATAACGTGAAATTAAGCCATTTGGAGTTTAAATTCGCTAGAGTAGTATATCTTTTGAGTCTTAGTGTAGTACTACGATATATCCTGATTAATCTAAGAAAAAATCCTGTTGCGCTTACATAAAAATTCAAAAAGCAAAAAAATGACACCGGGCGGGGTCGAACCCGGACCGATTTCCTGGTTGGGGGGCTTAATCAACAAAAAGACCAAATTTTTAAGGAGGGTTGTTTCAGGGTGCGTTTGCCAGTTTTTATTGTGGGCATCCTTGACCTTGAAGAGCAGTTCGAATAAGACCGACCAACCCAAGTTCCAAATAAATGTTTCGTTGCCATCCAATTATGCGAATTCTGGAAGAGAAATAATCATGCCAATACCAAGATGTGTTCAAATAAATTGATGACAGGATCGCAATTTTAATAACTAAAACCAATGGGATTAATCTAGTTTAGCCTAGCAGGCCAGTAGGCATTCTTTAGGAAATTTAGGTTCTTTCGCGTTATCGGTGGGGGGGAGTGTTTATGGGGGGCGGGGAGAAATTTTTTCTTAAGAACAAATTTTTTAAATATAAATAGCGCAATTGTTTCTAAACTGTTTTTTTTTACTATCCCTAAACGTAAAAAGTATATAAAGGTTTATTCGTTTATAATTCGAGCACTGTCACCTAGGCTCGCTGATTCCGAACCCGAAAAATTGGAAAAATTGACGATACTTGGTATGGACTTCGATTTTAGTATGGGAAATAGTGAAAGATAGCCTACTTCAAACAGATGTAAGACGTCGTCTAGACAAAGCCTATTTTAATGAAATATACCATTCGAATCAGAAAAAAATTCTCTATTAGATAGGCCACTTCAAATTGATTAGAACTTCAAAATCAAAAAGAACGGCGTCGTGGCAAAACACTTCTCGGGGGCGAAAATTGACACTAAAGCTTCAATATCTCGAGTTTTAAAGATCAGTAGCAATTTTGGACAAAGAGGTGATGATCAGCGCCGTCGATTCAATCTTTGTGCAAATTTTCATCCAATTCTGAGTCCGGATTTATTCGGGCTTCCCTAGTGAAGCTAATCTCCTCGGTGACAGTGTTCGAATTATAAACGAATAAAATTTAAAATAAAATAAAATAAAACAATAAATAAAAAACAAAAAATAATAATAAAATTATAATTGATTAATAATCCCATATTGGTTTTAGTTATTAAAATTGCGATCCTGCCATCAATTTATTTGAACACATCTTGGTATTGGCATGATTATTTCTCTTCCAGAATTCGCATAATTGGATGGCAACGAAACATTTATTTGGAACTTGGGTTGGTCGGTCTTATTCGAACTGCTCTTCAAGGTCAAGGATGCCCACAATAAAAACTGGCAAACGAACCGTAGAACTAAAATAGGTTTTTAAATATTTTCGTTTCTGATTTCGGTTTAGGTGAAAAATGCGTCCTCCCTCCTTTTTCATAAGCTCCTCCATTTCCTTTGTATGCTGGTGGCTTCGTACTAAGGAGGGGTAAACGCTATTTTTACAAAAACATTAATTTTAAACGGATCAGGAAGGCCCGGATAAATGTTTGAACTTCACAATTAGCAGAAACTAGGGTCGCAAAGCAGCTTCGCGACTTTTCAACCCTGGCCCTGTCTGATCCCATGATATTCTTCATTTTGCATAATTCTCGCGACTTTCGATGACAAAACCCTTTGTATAGGCTGCCGCAACTTCCGGCGTATGCTAATTGTTTCCGAACAAAGCGGGTTCTCGATTCTCGATTTAAAAACCTATTTTAGTTCTCCGGTTCGTTTGCCAGTTTTTATTGTGGGCATCCTTGACCTTGAAGAGCAGTTCGAATAAGACCGACCAACCCAAGTTCCAAATAAATGTTTCGTTGCCATCCAATTATGCGAATTCTGGAAGAGAAATAATCATGCCAATACCAAGATGTGTTCAAATAAATTGATGGCAGGATCGCAATTTTAATAACTAAAACCAATGGGATTATAGTAGATATAATAGATATATAAATTATTCAACTTTGTAGCTTAATAAAGTAATAATTTTAAATTGTTTATTTCGGGAAAATTTTCGATAAATTTCGGGCTGACATTAAATCTCTTAGTATAATTTCTTCGTAATAACGTGAAATTAAGCCATTTGGAGTTTAAATTCGCTAGAGTAGTATATCTTTTGAGTCTTAGTGTAGTACTACGATATATCCTGATTAATCTAAGAAAAATCCTGTTGCGCTTACATAAAAATTCAAAAAGCAAAAAAATGACACCGGGCGGGGTCGAACCCGGACCGATTTCCTGGTTGGGGGGGCTTAATCAACAAAAAGACCAAATTTTTAAGGAGGGTTGTTTCAGGGTGCGTTTGCCAGTTTTTATTGTGGGCATCCTTGACCTTGAAGAGCAGTTCGAATAAGACCGACCAACCCAAGTTCCAAATAAATGTTTCGTTGCCATCCAATTATGCGAATTCTGGAAGAGAAATAATCATGCCAATACCAAGATGTGTTCAAATAAATTGATGACAGGATCGCAATTTTAATAACTAAAACCAATGGGATTAATCTAGTTTAGCCTAGCAGGCCAGTAGGCATTCTTTAGGAAATTTAGGTTCTTTCGCGTTATCGGTGGGGGGGGAGTGTTTATGGGGGGCGGGGGAGAAATTTTTTCTTAAGAACAAATTTTTTAAATATAAATAGCGCAATTGTTTCTAAACTGTTTTTTTACTATCCCTAAACGTAAAAAGTATATAAAGGTTTATTCGTTTATAATTCGAGCACTGTCACCTAGGCTCGCTGATTCCGAACCCGAAAAATTGGAAAAATTGACGATACTTGGTATGGACTTCGATTTTAGTATGGGAAATAGTGAAAGATAGCCTACTTCAAACAGATGTAAGACGTCGTCTAGACAAAGCCTATTTTAATGAAATATACCATTCGAATCAGAAAAAAATTCTCTATTAGATAGGCCACTTCAAATTGATTAGAACTTCAAAATCAAAAAGAACGGCGTCGTGGCAAAACACTTCTCGGGGGCGAAAATTGACACTAAAGCTTCAATATCTCGAGTTTTAAAGATCAGTAGCAATTTTGGACAAAGAGGTGATGATCAGCGCCGTCGATTCAATCTTTGTGCAAATTTTCATCCAATTCTGAGTCCGGATTTATTCGGGCTTCCCTAGTGAAGCTAATCTCCTCGGTGACAGTGTTCGAATTATAAACGAATAAAATTTAAAATAAAATAAAATAAAACAATAAATAAAAAACAAAAAATAATAATAAAATTATAATTGATTAATAATCCCATATTGGTTTTAGTTATTAAAATTGCGATCCTGCCATCAATTTATTTGAACACATCTTGGTATTGGCATGATTATTTCTCTTCCAGAATTCGCATAATTGGATGGCAACGAAACATTTATTTGGAACTTGGGTTGGTCGGTCTTATTCGAACTGCTCTTCAAGGTCAAGGATGCCCACAATAAAAACTGGCAAACGAACCGTAGAACTAAAATAGGTTTTTAAATATTTTCGTTTCTGATTTCGGTTTAGGTGAAAAATGCGTCCTCCCTCCTTTTTCATAAGCTCCTCCATTTCCTTTGTATGCTGGTGGCTTCGTACTAAGGAGGGGTAAACGCTATTTTTACAAAAACATTAATTTTAAACGGATCAGGAAGGCCCGGATAAATGTTTGAACTTCACAATTAGCAGAAACTAGGGTCGCAAAGCAGCTTCGCGACTTTTCAACCCTGGCCCTGTCTGATCCCATGATATTCTTCATTTTGCATAATTCTCGCGACTTTCGATGACAAAACCCTTTGTATAGGCTGCCGCAACTTCCGGCGTATGCTAATTGTTTCCGAACAAAGCGGGTTCTCGATTCTCGATTTAAAAACCTATTTTAGTTCTCCGGTTCGTTTGCCAGTTTTTATTGTGGGCATCCTTGACCTTGAAGAGCAGTTCGAATAAGACCGACCAACCCAAGTTCCAAATAAATGTTTCGTTGCCATCCAATTATGCGAATTCTGGAAGAGAAATAATCATGCCAATACCAAGATGTGTTCAAATAAATTGATGGCAGGATCGCAATTTTAATAACTAAAACCAATGGGATTATAGTAGATATAATAGGATATATAAATTATTCAACTTTGTAGCTTAATAAAGTAATAATTTTAAAAATTGTTTATTTCGGGAAAATTTTCGATAAATTTCGGGCTGACATTAATATCTCTTAGTATTATTTTTTCGTAATAAAGTGAAATTAAGCCATTTGAATTTAAATTCGCTAGAGTAGTATATTTTTTTGGGTTTTGTGTAGTACTACGATATATCCTGATTAATCTAAGAAAAAAATCCTGTTGCGCTTACATAAAAATACAAAAAAAAAAAAAATACACCGGGCGGGGGCGAACCCGGAACCCCTTTGCTTTTTGTGGGGTTAAGCAACAAAAAAACCCAATTTTAAGGGGGGGTTGTTTGGGGGGGGCTTTGCCGGGTTTTATTGTGGGCCTTGTGACCTTGAAGAGCAGTTCGAATAAGACCGACCAACCCAAGTTCCAAATAAATGTTTCGTTGCCATCCAATTATGCGAATTCTGGAAGAGAAATATTCATGCCAATACCAAGGTGTGTTCAAATAAATTGATGACAGGGCCGCAATTTTAATAACTAAAACCAATGGGATTAATCTAGTTTAGCCTAGCAGGCCAGTAGGCATTCTTTAGGAAATTTAGGTTCTTTCGCGTTATCGGTGGGGGGAGTGTTTATGGGGGCGGGGAGAAATTTTTTCTTAAGAACAAATTTTTTAAATATAAATAGCGCAATTGTTTCTAAACTGTTTTTTTACTATCCCTAAACGTAAAAAAGTATATAAAGGTTTATTCGTTTATAATTCGAGCACTGTCACCTAGGCTCGCTGATTCCGAACCCGAAAAATTGGAAAAATTGACGATACTTGGTATGGACTTCGATTTTAGTATGGGAAATAGTGAAAGATAGCCTACTTCAAACAGATGTAAGACGTCGTCTAGACAAAGCCTATTTTAATGAAATATACCATTCGAATCAGAAAAAATTCTCTATTAGATAGGCCACTTCAAATTGATTAGAACTTCAAAATCAAAAAGAACGGCGTCGTGGCAAAACACTTCTCGGGGGCGAAAATTGACACTAAAGCTTCAATATCTCGAGTTTTAAAGATCAGTAGCAATTTTGGACAAAGAGGTGATGATCAGCGCCGTCGATTCAATCTTTGTGCAAATTTTCATCCAATTCTGAGTCCGGATTTATTCGGGCTTCCCTAGTGAAGCTAATCTCCTCGGTGACAGTGTTCGAATTATAAACGAATAAAATTTAAAATAAAATAAAATAAAACAATAAATAAAAAACAAAAAATAATAATAAAATTATAATTGATTAATAATCCCATATTGGTTTTAGTTATTAAAATTGCGATCCTGCCATCAATTTATTTGAACACATCTTGGTATTGGCATGATTATTTCTCTTCCAGAATTCGCATAATTGGATGGCAACGAAACATTTATTTGGAACTTGGGTTGGTCGGTCTTATTCGAACTGCTCTTCAAGGTCAAGGATGCCCACAATAAAAACTGGCAAACGAACCGTAGAACTAAAATAGGTTTTTAAATATTTTCGTTTCTGATTTCGGTTTAGGTGAAAAATGCGTCCTCCCTCCTTTTTCATAAGCTCCTCCATTTCCTTTGTATGCTGGTGGCTTCGTACTAAGGAGGGGTAAACGCTATTTTTACAAAAACATTAATTTTAAACGGATCAGGAAGGCCCGGATAAATGTTTGAACTTCACAATTAGCAGAAACTAGGGTCGCAAAGCAGCTTCGCGACTTTTCAACCCCTGGCCCTGTCTGATCCCATGATATTCTTCATTTTGCATAATTCTCGCGACTTTCGATGACAAAACCCTTTGTATAGGCTGCCGCAACTTCCGGCGTATGCTAATTGTTTCCGAACAAAGCGGGTTCTCGATTCTCGATTTAAAAACCTATTTTAGTTCTCCGGTTCGTTTGCCAGTTTTTATTGTGGGCATCCTTGACCTTGAAGAGCAGTTCGAATAAGACCGACCAACCCAAGTTCCAAATAAATGTTTCGTTGCCATCCAATTATGCGAATTCTGGAAGAGAAATAATCATGCCAATACCAAGATGTGTTCAAATAAATTGATGGCAGGATCGCAATTTTAATAACTAAAACCAATGGGATTATAGTAGATATAATAGATATATAAATTATTCAACTTTGTAGCTTAATAAAGTAATAATTTTAAATTGTTTATTTCGGGAAAATTTTCGATAAATTTCGGGCTGACATTAAATCTCTTAGTATAATTTCTTCGTAATAACGTGAAATTAAGCCATTTGGAGTTTAAATTCGCTAGAGTAGTATATCTTTTGAGTCTTAGTGTAGTACTACGATATATCCTGATTAATCTAAGAAAAAATCCTGTTGCGCTTACATAAAAATTCAAAAAGCAAAAAAATGACACCGGGCGGGGTCGAACCCGGACCGATTTCCTGGTTGGGGGGCTTAATCAACAAAAGACCAAATTTTTAAGGAGGGTTGTTTCAGGGTGCGTTTGCCAGTTTTTATTGTGGGCATCCTTGACCTTGAAGAGCAGTTCGAATAAGACCGACCAACCCAAGTTCCAAATAAATGTTTCGTTGCCATCCAATTATGCGAATTCTGGAAGAGAAATAATCATGCCAATACCAAGATGTGTTCAAATAAATTGATGACAGGATCGCAATTTTAATAACTAAAACCAATGGGATTAATCTAGTTTAGCCTAGCAGGCCAGTAGGCATTCTTTAGGAAATTTAGGTTCTTTCGCGTTATCGGTGGGGGGGAGTGTTTATGGGGGGCGGGGGAGAAATTTTTTCTTAAGAACAAATTTTTTAAATATAAATAGCGCAATTGTTTCTAAACTGTTTTTTTACTATCCCTAAACGTAAAAAGTATATAAAGGTTTATTCGTTTATAATTCGAGCACTGTCACCTAGGCTCGCTGATTCCGAACCCGAAAAATTGGAAAAATTGACGATACTTGGTATGGACTTCGATTTTAGTATGGGAAATAGTGAAAGATAGCCTACTTCAAACAGATGTAAGACGTCGTCTAGACAAAGCCTATTTTAATGAAATATACCATTCGAATCAGAAAAAATTCTCTATTAGATAGGCCACTTCAAATTGATTAGAACTTCATTGATTATATGATTATATGATTATATGATTGATATAAATTGATTAGAAACTGAGATCGTGCTTTCTGGAGTTGAAAATGTATCATTATCTCCATTTCATGAAAAGAGACCTTTACATTTCCCAGGGCTATCCGGCAAGAATAGGCCGGCCAGCAGAACGAAGATGTTTAGAAACTAAAACAATATTTATTTACATAAAAACCAAAAGTTTTCTAAAAAAATCTCTGCTAGCCCTCCTCTCGGGGTCCGTCCATTTCCTCAAACAATCTCTGCTAACCTGCCCTCCTCTCGGGGTCCGTCCATTTCCTCAAACAATCTCTGCTAGCCTGCCCTCCTCTCGGGGTCCGTCCATTTCCTCCTCCAATCTCTGCTAGCCTGCCCTCCTCTCAGGGTCCGTCCATTTCCTCCTCCAATCTCTGCTAGCCTGCCCTCCTCTCAGGGTCCGTCCATTTCCTCCTCCAATCTCTGCTAGCCTGCCCTCCTCTCAGGGTCCGTCCATTTCCTCCTCCAATCTCTGCTAGCCTGCCCTCCTCTCGGGGTCCGTCCATTTCCTCAAACAATCTCTGCTAGCCTGCCCTCCTCTCGGGGTCCGTCCATTTCCTCCTCCAATCTCTGCTAGCCTGCCCTCCTCTCAGGGTCCGTCCATTTCCTCCTCCAATCTCTGCTAGCCTGCCCTCCTCTCAGGGTCCGTCCATTTCCTCCTCCAATCTCTGCTAGCCTGCCCTCCTCTCAGGGTCCGTCCATTTCCTCCTCCAATCTCTGCTAGCCTGCCCTCCTCTCGGGGTCCGTCCATTTCCTCCTCCAATCTCTGCTAGCCTGCCCTCCTCTCAGGGTCCGTCCATTTCCTCCTCCAATCTCTGCTAGCCTGCCCTCCTCTCAGGGTCCGTCCATTTCCTCCTCCAATCTCTGCTAGCCTGCCCTCCTCTCAGGGTCCGTCCATTTCCTCCTCCAATCTCTGCTAGCCTGCCCTCCTCTCAGGGTCCGTCCATTTCCTCCTCCAATCTCTGCTAGCCTGCCCTCCTCTCAGGGTCCGTCCATTTCCTCCTCCAATCTCTGCTAGCCTGCCCTCCTCTCAGGGTCCGTCCATTTCCTCCTCCAATCTCTGCTAGCCTGCCCTCCTCTCAGGGTCCGTCCATTTCCTCCTCCAATCTCTGCTAGCCTGCCCTCCTCTCAGGGTCCGTCCATTTCCTCCTCCAATCTCTGCTAGCCTGCCCTCCTCTCGGGGTCCGTCCATTTCCTCCTCCAATCTCTGCTAGCCTGCCCTCCTCTCAGGGTCCGTCCATTTCCTCCTCCAATCTCTGCTAGCCTGCCCTCCTCTCGGGGTCCGTCCATTTCCTCCTCCAATCTCTGCTAGCCTGCCCTCCTCTCAGGGTCCGTCCATTTCCTCCTCCAATCTCTGCTAGCCTGCCCTCCTCTCAGGGTCCGTCCATTTCCTCCTCCAATCTCTGCTAGCCTGCCCTCCTCTCGGGGTCCGTCCATTTCCTCAAACAATCTCTGCTAGCCTGCCCTCCTCTCGGGGTCCGTCCATTTCCTCCTCCAATCTCTGCTAGCCTGCCCTCCTCTCGGGGTCCGTCCATTTCCTCAAACAATCTCTGCTAGCCTGCCCTCCTCTCGGGGTCCGTCCATTTCCTCAAACAATCTCTGCTAGCCTGCCCTCCTCTCGGGGTCCGTCCATTTCCTCAAACAATCTCTGCTAGCCTGCCCTCCTCTCGGGGTCCGTCCATTTCCTCAAACAATCTCTGCTAGCCTGCCCTCCTCTCGGGGTCCGTCCATTTCCTCCTCCAATCTCTGCTAGCCTGCCCTCCTCTCAGGGTCCGTCCATTTCCTCCTCCAATCTCTGCTAGCCTGCCCTCCTCTCAGGGTCCGTCCATTTCCTCCACCAATCTCTGCTAGCCTGCCCTCCTCTCGGGGTCCGTCCATTTCCTCCACCAATCTCTGCTAGCCTGCCCTCCTCTCAGGGTCCGTCCATTTCCTCCTCCAATCTCTGCTAGCCTGCCCTCCTCTCAGGGTCCGTCCATTTCCTCCTCCAATCTCTGCTAGCCTGCCCTCCTCTCAGGGTCCGTCCATTTCCTCAAACAATCTCTGCTAGCCTGCCCTCCTCTCGGGGTCCGTCCATTTCCTCAAACAATCTCTGCTAGCCTGCCCTCCTCTCGGGGTCCGTCCATTTCCTCAAACAATCTCTGCTAGCCTGCCCTCCTCTCGGGGTCCGTCCATTTCCTCAAACAATCTCTGCTAGCCTGCCCTCCTCTCGGGGTCCGTCCATTTCCTCAAACAATCTCTGCTAGCCTGCCCTCCTCTCGGGGTCCGTCCATTTCCTCCTCCAATCTCTGCTAGCCTGCCCTCCTCTCAGGGTCCGTCCATTTCCTCCTCCAATCTCTGCTAGCCTGCCCTCCTCTCAGGGTCCGTCCATTTCCTCCTCCAATCTCTGCTAGCCTGCCCTCCTCTCGGGGTCCGTCCATTTCCTCCTCCAATCTCTGCTAGCCTGCCCTCCTCTCAGGGTCCGTCCATTTCCTCCTCCAATCTCTGCTAGCCTGCCCTCCTCTCAGGGTCCGTCCATTTCCTCCTCCAATCTCTGCTAGCCTGCCCTCCTCTCGGGGTCCGTCCATTTCCTCAAACAATCTCTGCTAGCCTGCCCTCCTCTCGGGGTCCGTCCATTTCCTCCTCCAATCTCTGCTAGCCTGCCCTCCTCTCGGGGTCCGTCCATTTCCTCCAACAATCTCTGCTAGCCTGCCCTCCTCTCGGGGTCCGTCCATTTCCTCCAACAATCTCTGCTAGCCTGCCCTCCTCTCGGGGTCCGTCCATTTCCTCCTCCAATCTCTGCTAGCCTGCCCTCCTCTCGGGGTCCGTCCATTTCCTCCTCCAATCTCTGCTAGCCTGCCCTCCTCTCAGGGTCCGTCCATTTCCTCCTCCAATCTCTGCTAGCCTGCCCTCCTCTCAGGGTCCGTCCATTTCCTCCTCCAATCTCTGCTAGCCTGCCCTCCTCTCAGGGTCCGTCCATTTCCTCCTCCAATCTCTGCTAGCCTGCCCTCCTCTCAGGGTCCGTCCATTTCCTCCACCAATCTCTGCTAGCCTGCCCTCCTCTCAGGGTCCGTCCATTTCCTCCACCAATCTCTGCTAGCCTGCCCTCCTCTCAGGGTCCGTCCATTTCCTCCTCCAATCTCTGCTAGCCTGCCCTCCTCTCGGGGTCCGTCCATTTCCTCAAACAATCTCTGCTAGCCTGCCCTCCAATCTCTGCTAGCCTGCCCTCCTCTCAGGGTCCGTCCATTTCCTCCTCCAATCTCTGCTAGCCTGCCCTCCTCTCAGGGTCCGTCCATTTCCTCAAACAATCTCTGCTAGCCTGCCCTCCTCTCGGGGTCCGTCCATTTCCTCCTCCAATCTCTGCTAGCCTGCCCTCCTCTCAGGGTCCGTCCATTTCCTCCTCCAATCTCTGCTAGCCTGCCCTCCTCTCAGGGTCCGTCCATTTCCTCCTCCAATCTCTGCTAGCCTGCCCTCCTCTCGGGGTCCGTCCATTTCCTCAAACAATCTCTGCTAGCCTGCCCTCCTCTCGGGGTCCGTCCATTTCCTCCACCAATCTCTGCTAGCCTGCCCTCCTCTCAGGGTCCGTCCATTTCCTCCAACAATCTCTGCTAGCCTGCCCTCCTCTCAGGGTCCGTCCATTTCCTCCACCAATCTCTGCTAGCCTGCCCTCCTCTCAGGGTCCGTCCATTTCCTCCTCCAATCTCTGCTAGCCTGCCCTCCTCTCAGGGTCCGTCCATTTCCTCCTCCAATCTCTGCTAGCCTGCCCTCCTCTCAGGGTCCGTCCATTTCCTCCACCAATCTCTGCTAGCCTGCCCTCCTCTCAGGGTCCGTCCATTTCCTCAAACAATCTCTGCTAGCCTGCCCTCCTCTCGGGGTCCGTCCATTTCCTCAAACAATCTCTGCTAGCCTGCCCTCCTCTCGGGGTCCGTCCATTTCCTCAAACAATCTCTGCTAGCCTGCCCTCCTCTCGGGGTCCGTCCATTTCCTCCTCCAATCTCTGCTAGCCTGCCCTCCTCTCGGGGTCCGTCCATTTCCTCCTCCAATCTCTGCTAGCCTGCCCTCCTCTCAGGGTCCGTCCATTTCCTCCTCCAATCTCTGCTAGCCTGCCCTCCTCTCGGGGTCCGTCCATTTCCTCAAACAATCTCTGCTAGCCTGCCCTCCTCTCGGGGTCCGTCCATTTCCTCAAACAATCTCTGCTAGCCTGCCCTCCTCTCGGGGTCCGTCCATTTCCTCAAACAATCTCTGCTAGCCTGCCCTCCTCTCGGGGTCCGTCCATTTCCTCCTCCAATCTCTGCTAGCCTGCCCTCCTCTCGGGGTCCGTCCATTTCCTCAAACAATCTCTGCTAGCCTGCCCTCCTCTCGGGGTCCGTCCATTTCCTCAAACAATCTCTGCTAGCCTGCCCTCCTCTCGGGGTCCGTCCATTTCCTCAAACAATCTCTGCTAGCCTGCCCTCCTCTCGGGGTCCGTCCATTTCCTCCTCCAATCTCTGCTAGCCTGCCCTCCTCTCGGGGTCCGTCCATTTCCTCCTCCAATCTCTGCTAGCCTGCCCTCCTCTCAGGGTCCGTCCATTTCCTCCTCCAATCTCTGCTAGCCTGCCCTCCTCTCGGGGTCCGTCCATTTCCTCAAACAATCTCTGCTAGCCTGCCCTCCTCTCGGGGTCCGTCCATTTCCTCAAACAATCTCTGCTAGCCTGCCCTCCTCTCGGGGTCCGTCCATTTCCTCAAACAATCTCTGCTAGCCTGCCCTCCTCTCGGGGTCCGTCCATTTCCTCCTCCAATCTCTGCTAGCCTGCCCTCCTCTCGGGGTCCGTCCATTTCCTCCTCCAATCTCTGCTAGCCTGCCCTCCTCTCGGGGTCCGTCCATTTCCTCAAACAATCTCTGCTAGCCTGCCCTCCTCTCGGGGTCCGTCCATTTCCTCAAACAATCTCTGCTAGCCTGCTACTTTAAATCCTTACAGCGGCATATTGCATACACCAAATCGCATAAAAATTATTCGGCCCCAGAGTTATTCCTGGATGGCCGCCTTGCCCAATATCTCGGACTTTGACCTCCTACCAACGCCCGTCGATGGTCAAGATGGTTTGATTTTGCATAATACAAGCTGTTGAGGGCAGGCTAGTAGGGATTCTTTGAGGAAACGATCGCTTTTCAGCAACCACCTTCCCAGCCCTCGACTTCAAGGAGTACATCCCAATCAGCCTCCCCGAGCAGCAACTCGACCTTTCCTCGATTTTAGGTAATTCGGTACGAAATACAAGGCGTAAAAAACGCCCACCGCAGCGCCCGAGTCATCCGAGACGATCGGCACGCGGTGGTTGCAGCTGTTGATGCTGCTCACCCTCAGCGTGGGCATCATGCTGATGACGTGCTGCTGTGTGTTCACTCAATGCCTCTACTACAGCTATGTCGGCGAACGGGTATAAATGCCATAAAAAATGCTTCTTTTAATCAATTTCGCTTACAAAAACCTAACGGTTCTTTTGCAATATCGGGGGGAGGGATGGAGCGGAATTTTTTCTTCGCAACCAATTTAGTAGTGTCTCGTAGTTTTTTTTAGTTCAAGTAACCGAATTTTTTTCTACTTTTTTTTCTTTTAAATATCTAGTTTTCGACTAAAAACCGTCGATTTTTTACCAAAAATTACTTTTTAAAATTATTATTGGGGTTTTACAGAGTTTTTCTAGTTGAAATATGACAAATTTAACTAATTCAAGTGGGAAAATAATTAGCAAAAGTTTAAAAATTGGAAATTTACTAAAAGTCGGGTTTTTTTATATCTTTAATAGAGATTTGTCGGTTTTTTTGATTAGCAATAGTAAGAATAGGTCAGAAACACTTCAAACAAAATAGCAAAGAAAGGTAACGTAAACAAACAAATAGCTGCCGCTCCCCCCCGATAATGTGAAAGCACCAAAAATCGTTTGTAAATTTGAAAATTAAATTAAATTAACTATTCGCCAAAGAATAAATAAATAAACGTGTGATTTTCAGGTGAAGCTGCGCAACGTCAAGACGCAGATTCGCACGGCCTACGAGGAAAATAGCGGGTTTTTCTGTTCTTACTTTACCAACTTTTTTCCTTGGGATCTAATTTTGCAAATATAAATAGTGGCAGTGTTTCTGAACGGTTTTTTACTATTCCTAAACGTGAAAACTTCACTATTTTTCCTTAAGAAGCATCAAAATATCGATTTGTCGACCAAAAGTGGCGCTGTTTTGACCAAAAATTCGACTTTTTCAACATTTTAAAGTTTAGCTACTGACTATTAACAGGGAATTTTTAGATGAGTTCGGCAACCCCCCCCCGATAATGCGAAAGAACCAAATTTTCAGGGCGCCTCGTCAATTCGTTGATGGCCGACCCAGAGCTGCAATGCGCCGAATCGTCGAGCAGCAGCGACGACGACAGCGACAACGACACGGCCAGCCTGAACGCCGCCCGCTTCAACCCCAACAATGCCGTCTTCTTCCACCACGATGCCGGGCGGAGGCGACGTGCCACAGCTGGGCCGCGCCCAAAGCGTAGCCAATGCGATACGCGCCGGGATGTGACGAGTCTGAGGATCGAGCACGATGGATCCAGCCCGTCTACGGTAGGCGTTTGGTTCTTTGGCATTATCAGGGGGATCTGTATTATCGGTAACAATTTTTTATATTAATCCAGAAATGCCTGATAATAGTGGGAAGTATTTTAATTATTTTTTTAGTAAGGGTTAGAGGGCGGTTTACCCCCCTAGCCGGTACTCAGCTTTTGTGTCTCGGCTCCCTGTTCATCTACCGGTATGTAAAGTGCCTACCAAAATGTTCGTCTTGCTCTCGCGAGTATTTTGGTATACTTTACACACCTGTAGATGAATAGGGAGCCGAGATACGCTAGGTGGGGGTCGGCTGGAGGGGGGGGGGGAGGGGGTAAACTGCACTTCAGCCGTAGTAAGATTAAACCTAGAAAAAAGGTATTAGAGAAAACCAGTAGTAGTTTCTATCTTTTAGTAAGATCACGAAAGATAAACAAGTAAGATTTAGTAAGATGCCATTTTCATAACCAGAAAAACTGTCTAAAAACTTCGAAATATTTTTCAAAAATTCGAAATTTTGGTCAAGAACGGCCATCTTTTCGTCGAAAACCGTATATGTTTTGTATTTTAAAAAATTGCCAAGATTTTTACGTTAACCTGCCTGTAACCTTGTTTTAGTCGGCGGTCGGCTCGGCGCGGCAATGCGACACGCGGCGTAACGTGGCAAGCATTCGGGTGAGCCGCAGCTCGAGCGTCTCCAGCTCCACGTCGTCAATCTCGGTACGTTGCAACTGACTAGACAATGCCATTCATCAGACCGTCCCGTCGTCCCCTCGAGTGTCGTCGAGCGCGACGGCAGTCGTCAACTTCATGCAGCACCAGCCGGCCATGCCGCAAATGACCATCTTTGGTGGGCTAGCCAGCAGGGATTCGGTACTGGACTCTTAGCAGGGGAAACCAATTTTGCCCAGTAACCCTAACTAAAAAGAAAACATTTTGATAGCAATTTACACGGTTTTCGGGTTGTTTAGGATTCGCGGGGGAGCCAACGTTTTTTCGTCAAAGCCTACATTTTTTTGGAAATATCGGATGCGTTTCTAAATTGTTTTTAACTATTCCTAAGCATAAAAACTATACAAATGTTAATTGGAAAATAATTTTAGGTCGAAAAATTGATTTTTTTCGAGCCAGAATGGACCAATTTTGTCTTTTCAAACAGTTTTCTAACTTTTTTGAAAGTTTTTCTACTTCAAATATAGTCAAAGTTTACTAAAAACAATGTAAAAGCACTTTATATTTGATTAATAGGCCGACCGAAACCGCCAGTAAAAAAGAAAGGGACCCCCCTTTTTTCTACTAAAACTATAAAAATATCTAAAAATCATCCACAAGTAAAAAACAGATAGTGATTCCCCCCCCCCGCTAAAAGTCCAGTACCAGGGCTTCCATCGACGATTGAACGTCTAGATCTGCCCGAGGTTCTCCTAAACATGGCCTACACCGGCGGCTTCATCAACAGGACCGTGGACGAAACTACGGCTAGCGGCTCGAACAGGCCAACCGAATCGCCCTCATTTGATTAGCTTTATATCCCCGGGCTCTTCCCATTTATCCAGGAGTATCCGATTAGCGATTTTTATCGCACAGGTCCAACCGTCGAATAAAGGATTGACTCGAATTACCTACACAATCTCGATTTTACCTAATACCGATTTACAGAATGCCGATTTTGGCGCTATTTTCGCGGGGCAAAAAGTCTACGCTCCTATCATGCCTTCAGTCTGTTTAAAATCCCGCCCGCGAAGTCATTACGACACTTTAGAATGTCATACGAAAAACCTGAATTTAGAATTTAGATGATTTGGAAACAAAAACGGCTGTTGATGTCGTCATCGCGATGAAATATGATAGCCTAATCGGCATTATCAGCTTATACGGCTTGACTCTAGGGAGGTGGGGCAGGTGAACTAGATTTATTGGTGATGCCTGAGCGGATGAAACAAATCAACGAAAAATGAAACAAGACGAACGAATCAATGCATCGGAAATTTGTGGCGCGCGAAATCACAAACACATCAACAAACGAACGAGAGCTATGTGTGAAACGCTTCATTTAAACGATCGGGCTGTTCAAAGGTGTTCTAACCAAAGATGCTAGCAAAGGGGGGTGGCGAAAATGAGATGCTGCGAAAAAATAACGGTCAATTGAATCCGGAGTGTTGTGACGCGCCGATCCAGCATCACTCCAGCTCCTCCTCGATCAGCTGGGCAGCCTAAAAAACGGATTTAAAAAGGTGCTTTCGCATTATCGGGGGACCATTTTTCACTCCAACTTTTTCTTACAAGTTCAGAAGTGTCTAGTAACGTGAAAGTAAGCGTGTTAATGGCCTTTTAACCAAATTGCAGTATATTTCAAGTGGCAAAACACGAAAAAATGAAAAATTCGTTGTTCAAAAACGACGATATTTTTTTTGTATTTTTTATGCAAAATTTGCAAACTTTTCACGTTTTGGTATAGTAAAAAAGCGTCTAAAAGCCCTCCATTTGGGTGACGGCCAGTTCGCCTAAACCCGTTTCGCCTAAACCCATATCGCCTAAAACCCGTTTCGCCTAAAACCCGTTTCGCCTGAAGCCCATTTCGCCTAATTCCCATTTCGCCTAAAGCCCATATCGCCTAAAACCCGTTTCGCCTAAACCCATTTCGCCTAAATTATTGACCGTTTGCACTGCTGCATTTTTGACCAAAAAAATCACCATTTTTCGAAATACTTGTAAGTGTTTTAGGATTTTCGAAACATAATTTTGCAAATTCCTTGTCAAAAACCACGTTATGAAGCCAATTACATAGCTTTTAATGAAGAATTCCAAGGAATCTCTTTAAAATCTTACGAAACTATTATAAAGCTTTCGAAAATTGCCGACTTTTTGGTCAAAAATTTATACAGGGTGTCCCAATAAAAAAAGGTCACGCTGGCATTTCGCCATTTCTAATCCGATCGACTTGAAATTTTGAACAGAGCTGCGGAAGGGAATTTAAAATGTTCACAGAAACTTTCGGCCTGATCGGTGCAGTAGTTGTCGAGTTATAGCAAAAATAAACTTTATTTTACGTTTTTAACCTGGTTTTCGTCGGAATTGAGCCTTGGAATCTGTGATCTACGACATTTTGGGCTTCAAAATCGATTGCGGCTCTGGCTGCTTGGGCGATTTCTAAGGTATCCATGGAGGCTGTGTGGATTACTTTAGATGATAATTCTATCGGGCCGAGCATGGCGACGGCAGTTGCAGGGTCATCTACACGGTAAAGGTGGGTATCAAGTTCAGCCAAATCAGTGGTCAGTGATTCCACTGTATTGTCACGGGCCATTTTTGTGATTTATTGATAGGACACGAATACAAGTACTGTTTTTATTTTTTGGTTTTTTGGGTTTTTATCAATTGTACAATACACAAGTAATACACACGAAATTAATAACACGAAGATTTCGTTGGTTGAACGAAATCGAGGGAGTACGATACTTCCGGATTTGATTTACCGGTTTTGCTCTCGTTTTAGGCACTGTTTCTGGCCTAATTTTTACTGGCTCCACTGGCTCTTTGGCTCCCCTGGCCCTTCGGCTTCTCCTGGCCGGTTTTGTTGGCTCCTCTGGCCCTTCGGCTCCTCTTGGCCGGTTTTGCTGGCTCTTCTGGCCCTTCGGCTCCTCTTGGCCGGTTTTGCTGGCTCTTCTGGCCCTTCGGCTCCTCTTGGCCGGTTCTGTTGCGCAGTTGAATGTTGCCCGTAGGTCTTTTCGCGCCCCGACAGGGGTCGTTCTGCCCGTAGGATTGGGTTTGCCTGATCAGGGCAAGGGGTGGACGTAAAAATAATGACGGAGTGAGAGAAGTTAGCTTTTCGCGCGGCCGACGCACCAAGTTGTGGCGCCCCCAATTCAGGTGTAATCTTGGGATGCGCTTGGGTCCTTGGATATAAGCTAATTCTCTTTATTCCGCAATTATTAAACGTTGTGTTATAACAAAATCCTAGCAGTTGGCAGGAGGGTTGGATGGAATGCCGGTTGTGGTGGGCCCGTCGGCAGGCTCCCTGATGGGCGGGGCCTCGCCTGGGCCCACGACAGAATCTATGGCAAAAATGAAGCGCCGACCCTTTTTTATCCCGGAAAATTTTTTATTTAGCGAAATTCGGCTTGTAAAGGGGCTATTTAAGTAATTTTAACAAGGTATGATCCACCCTGATGTTAAGAAGAATGAGGGATTTAGAGCCGGAAAATTATGTTAATTGATGCAAAGTCCAAAAAGATAGCCGAAATAATGAAGTGAAAGTGTTAGAAAAACAGTATTTTTGCAATAACTCGAAAACTACATTACCGATCGGGCTGAAATTTTCTGTGAACATTTTAAATGCCCTTCCGCAGTTCTGCTCCAAATTTCAGGTCGATCGGATTAGAAATGGCGAAATGCCAGCGTGACCTTTTTTATTGGGACACCCTGTATATGAAAATGACCAAAATTTAGGCAAAATGGGCTTTAGGCGAAACGGGTTTTAGGCGAGATGGGTTTAGGCGAAACGGGTTTAGTCGAAACGGATTTAGGCGAAGTGACCGGAATTCCTTCATTTATTTATATTAGAACAAAAAGATGGTTCCCCCGAAAATGGGAAAGACCCGAAAAGGATACGAACACACGGAAAAGCTAAATATATGGTTCCTGTCAAATTTTCTTCTCGGAATCGATTCAGAAATACGCAAGATGCGCCTCTCAGTTTGAAAAACGTGTGTGTAGTGTAAAAAATGTCCGGAACGCGTATTTTGATGTTTTGAAATAGGTTTTTTGGCGCTTTTTCAGTACAGAGAGCCACAATTTGGGAATTTCTGAATGGATCTCACGAAATTCCACTTTCCGGGCAGGGAACAGCCAAATAAATCAAGCCAACGTAAGTCCTCACCCCAGATCCCGACGATCCATTCGGCTCGAGCGCTGCCATCATAAACGAGCCGTCGCCTGCGCCGCCGCTGGCCTCGACTTGGTCGGCAGCCGTGTCGAACATGTCGGCGAGACGCTAAGCAAAACGACTTGCAATAAAGGCAAAAAAACAAACTCCTCGAGCGCCCGGCAACACTTGGACGACGGCGGCAAACTGGTCGGGCGGCAGCGTTTGTTGGAAAATCGACAGCAGCTCTTGTGGTTGGCCGCACAGCACGACGGCGTTCGCGATATGCACCGCACCCTCGGCCACGTTTCCTGAAAAAACACGTTTCGATGCCAAGCTGCAATTTTGCAAACGGTTTCGTAGATATCATGATTCTAGATTGTTCACCGCTGATAATTCTCGTCAAAAATCAACACGGTCTCCCAAAATAACATCTCTCGGCCGTTCGCAGCCTTCTATGCGATCGGATCCAGATTTTACCAGCGATGCGGACCCGTAAAAACGATGTACAAGCGAATTTGAAGTAAAAAAATCAGTATAAAAGCTTATAAATTACATGAATCAAGTTGTAGTAAAAAACCGGGCTTTCTGGAGGGTTCGATGCACGTCAAACTCAAACTAATCAAACGCGGATTTTGGGTAATTTCTACAAACTGGCCATCCAGTACTCACGCCCGCCGATTTTGATGATAAAAAGTCATCAAAAGCTTGGGTTCAAACGATAATTTCGTAGGGAAAAAGTAGAAAATCCCCCGGCAGAAAAATGCCCTTTTCTGTGGCGCTAAACATTTCGAGGTAGAAATCCATTAAAGCAGCATACAATAAAGCCTAATTTTGCTACAACTGCTTGATTTTACATCGTTGGCCTTGATAATTCGGCGCAAAACACTTTCTATGCCGCATCACTGGCAAAAATGCGGATCCGATTGGGAAAGCCGGCCAGATGTCGAGGAATGATTTTTGGGCACTCTATATTACCGGCAGACATCAGCTCCTCGCCAAGTTGAACCTCTTGCAGGAAGAAGGCTTGCATCGAGGCCGGGTTTCGCGGATCCGGCATTCCCATGGAGTTGCCGCCCCGCGCCGACACAACATCGCGTCCATTTTTGCCGAGCGCCTTTCGACGACGATCTGGAACGAATATATCTTCAAAAAATGAAATAAAACTGACTCTCGCGCACTTTCTGCTTGTAGTCGGGCGCGGAGCGGCGTTTGTAGTCGAAGTAGATGGCATATCCGAGGAAGGCGGTGCCTAGAAACCCCGTTTTGAAATGAAAGAGAGTAATTACCGGCAATGCCAGCCCAAGCCAGCCAATTCGATCTGCCCAGTCCGACCTCCGACATCAGAAAACCTGAATTCATCAGTTTACGCAAAAGAAAAAAAGCAGAACAGTATTTGAAAACAGCAATAGTGCAAAGTTGTAAGAACGCACATCGAGATGGGCATCAAGCGCGTAGTCAAAGCGTAAAAAAGCGAAAAGCGGTATTTGTCCTGAATATGCTCGCTAAGCATTAACTGCCCCGGGTGGATTTTTACAGATTTCCTAACCAAGGAAGCGAGCATGGATCACTCGGGAAAACTTTTTATGGATTGGCACCTCTATGCTGTGCTCAGCGACGCGGTCGTCGGGGCAGAGATAGATAGATAGACAGAGAAGATAAGAAGAAAAGCTATTTCATTTCTAACTCTATACAAATTCACTAGTAAACAGGAAAGTTGATAAACAGGTCAAGGAACCAAGCTTAACTAAAACGTGAACACAGCAGGCGTTTCAAGAAACGAATTACCAATTCCAAAAACAAATTTGCACGTTCCGTGAGCTAAAATTCGTCATCCAAGCGATTATTCAACTAAACGTCATCTAAGATCTTTTTCAACAAATCATAAGCGATAAATAAACTTTCGCAGACTTATTTCAAGCTCGCTCTTTATGGGCTGCGCGCAAAGAACCTAAATAAAATCGGCGGCGGAGAGAAATGGTGTACAATGCGCAACAATTGCCGTTCGATCATTGCGCCCATCCAGATTTCGTTACCGAACAAATATAATGGCAGATCATTTCACGAAGTACTTCTATCGGTATTATCACCAATTATCGCAATGTAGCAGTGTAACATGACAAGTCTTTATTCAGATAGTAAAGATAAAATTCTTTTCAGCTTTGATATCGGCATTTGAGAGGACTGCTTCGGCTTCTAGCAACGCTTCATATGAAGTGGCCTTCATGAAAATGTGGGCGAGCGTCCCGTCACGGCGGATCATCTTCGAGGGCCCCGATTCAACGTAGCCAGGACAATTATCCCTGAAACAACGAATTTTTGAGAAGTTTGCTAGCATAAAGTTTCGTCACAAAATTTCTAATAAGTTCGAAAATCTCACTTGAAAAACCGGATCAGATCGTTCATCGCGCACGTTGGTCCGGGCCTCACAGAGAAAAGCGCGATCATTTCGGTATTGCCCTGTGCTTGGAGTCCGGCCCATTCCTCTTCCCACTTCCCATGCTCGTGTCCAATCGCGACCAATTTTTCGAAGCATGCTTCTTGCGCGTCTTCGTCTCGACCTTCTTGTTTCGATTCTGCCCACAACCTAAAATGCGGCGAATTTTAGAGACTACCTTGCTGCAAAGTAAATCTAGTTCGAAAGCTGTTCATCTAACCATATATAGCCTATATTGCTAAAAGTTCAGTTACCTTCGGGCTCGCTCTTTCCAGTCGCCGTCCGTATCTTCGTCGCCGCTCGAAAAGGAGATAGATGTCACCGTACTCGAAGGCGCTTCCGGAGGAACGACGAGCCATGCAACGGCACAGTTTAACTAAAGAGGAACGTTGGAGTTAGTAAAAATATTACGTCTTGGAAGCGCTTCTGCTCAAACCCCGTCACGAGTCCCTCTAGCACCACTGCTCGCGGGTTCGGTCCGAGTCTCGATCGCGTCTGGCCGTCGATTATTGCCTAATTTTGAATACTTTAGATCTCAACGGATGCTACCCCTTTAACGGCCGGGGGTTTAACGAGGGGAAACCAATTTTTCCCCAGATCCCGTACGGCCCTATGACGTGATATAAACCGTTTTTATAGTATTTTACAAAGATTTTATATAGAAAGTTTATAAAAATTTTAGAAACTTTTTGATTTTTTGGCCAAAAATGTATGAAGTGTCCAATAAAAGTCGAGAATTTAGATTTTGCCAAATTAAAATTTTTGTTCTGGAAAGACTAGGCGGAAAAATACCACCCCCCCCGTTGAAGGGGTAGCATCTCACAGCGCAATATCATTATCATTACCTCAACTTGCGATGACGCCGGAGTGAACGCCGTTCCAAGTGTGACTCCATGCCAATCCGAGATGTGGAGGAGGGTCTTATCGTCTGGGGCCAGTAGGCACCTTTTCTCGTTGGACATGCTTACCTAAAAATTTCGGAATTAGCAAGCTTCGACAAACTATCGATGGTAAGCGAATAGAACAAGCCTGAAAATATCCTAGAATCAATGGAAAAGAGGCTATTAGCGCAATCAATCTCGTAGAATGGAATAAATCGTAAAATGAAATGTATTTCAGCGAATTTAGAGAGGTTATCATAAAGCAATCATAAAGACTTTTTAAGGAGATTTTGCTCTCAGGATGGTACTGAAGATATTAGGAAGCGTTTTTTGAAGAGGAACGTATCAGAGAAAAAAAATCGCCTGTGAGAGAAACAGGACTCCGCGGCGCGCCAATAGCCACGCGCGTACTGTGCATGCGTGCCAATCCCAAAAATTCCCGCAAAAGAGGTGAAGAACATATCGGATAGTGCGCCTGTGAGAGAAAGGACTCCGCGGCGCGCCAATAGCCACGCCGTCCTGTGCATGCTTGGTGATCCATAAAATCCCGCAAAAGAAGTAAAGAAAGGGCCAGAAAGGGTGAAAATGTTGAACTGCAAGTCACTATAGCTTTTGATAAAAAGGCTTTAAAAAGTTTTTGTTGAAATGTTGAACATTTTAAGGAGAATACGGTATTCAGAATAAAAAGAGGAAGCTTCGGAGTAAAAAAGCCAAAAATAAAAACCGTTAAGGGGTCCGAACCCTTGTTAGATTTCTCAAACGCCGCCTACAACGAGTATGGTGATGCCGGTGATGGGGATGCGGGAGGGCTTATGAGCAGGTCAAAAACTTTAAGGGGCTAGGCTGGTACCGAAACCCAAATCTGCCTATGAATTGATTCAGAAACAATAGTTTTACTCTTAAAAGTATCGTTGAAAAACTGATCAAATTTTGACTGCTCTAAGTAACAAGAGCTAAAAATTAAAGCGTTACGGAATTAATCTTGAAACTAGAGTAATAACTAAGGAGTATTACGCTCTAATCAGACGAGAGTGTAGAAACACTTCCGAAGACAAAACTTTTCGCGTTATCCATGTTACGGCCGTTATCCACGGCCATCCATGAACCATGATTAATTCGGCCATACTTTGTCCTCTTTCACTTTTATGATTTCCACGCTTTTTTGGGTTTCCGCCTAATTTCCAGATTTCTTTTTAGCAAGCTCTCTCTGGCCGCCGTGGGATGATCTAAGCACCAGCATCGACCAGACCACGCACAGAAGCTATCGAACAGCCAGCCAAAGATGATCGTCTCCGAGATACCATATACCGAGGAGTACATGGAGGCCACTTGCAGCCAGCCCAAAACTTCCGAGTCCACCCTTCAGCTCGGCTCCGTCAAATGGTAATTTTTGTATTAGTTTTTGAGACAGGTCCTTTGGCATTATCGGGGTGAGAGAAATTTTGCGTCTCTTGGCCAAAATTTTGGCTTTTTGAACATTTTTGAAGTTTTAAAATTGTGTTCTAGTTCAATATAGTTGTTTTCTTGCTAAAAACACCATTAAAACACTTGCTTTTAAGCCACTAGGCTGTTCGAGACGGGTACATAAAATTACCCCCCCCGATAACGCGAAAGAACCTTGAAAACTTTTGTTCCACGAAATTGTTTTCAAGCTTTTTAATGCTCCAATTTTTACAGTTACAACATCAACATCCAAGTCGAGGTGGAGAAGAGCGAGCAACAGGCCAAGGGCATCACCACGCTCACCCTCCGCGAAGTGCCCAAGTTTCTCGTCGACGCCTTCAACATCATTCGCTCGAACATTGAGAAGGAGGGGCTATTCCGGAAAGGGGGCAACAATGCCCGCATCAACTCGTACAGCAAAAAGATTCTGGTGAGAATTTTTTGGCATTAATTCAATTAAATCTGTTTTTTAGGCCATCTACCAGGGGCGTGAGCGGATCCCGCTCGATTTGAACTATTTGGATGTGTGCTCGTTGATAAAGACCTTTTTCAAGACACTAAAGGTTAGTAGTTGAGAACGTCCGTGTTTACATCAAGATTTTAGCACCCTCTGCTCCATTCTCGCGACATCGCCAACGCCCTGCTGACGCTGGCCGATCGAAAAGGGGCTGGCGAGAGCGTGAGTTGCTATTTGGATTCCACTATTTAACTCGTGTTTAGGTGTCCGGCGAGCAGCTTCAATACATTCTACGCACCCGGATGCCCGACTACCACCTGGGGACGCTGTGCTTTTTGATGCGCGAACTTAATCGGGTAATTTTTAGTTGTTTTTTTTGCTTTTGTGGGCGAAAGAAAGCTATATTTATGTCCAAAATTTTCAAAATCTTCCTGAGCTGCTTGCAAAACAATGCGCGTGCTGCGCGTTTCCAATCTATTTTAACCCATTTTTCAGGTATCCCAGCACAACGACCGAAACGGGATGACGATCCAGAATCTGGCGACCTGCTTCGGGCCGACCCTGTTCGATTTGACGGCGTTCGACAAGCCGAAGGGGGTGCCGAAGCGCAGCATGCCCGGCCGTGTCCAAACCAACCCGCCCACCCTCAGTCAGCTCAACGAGGCGAAGGCCGACTCGCAAAGAGCCGCCACCGCCGTCACCATTCTCATCGAGTGGGCCACCTGGATTGGTCGGTTTTTTATACGTTTTACGTAACGTAGTTTTACGCTTAGCAACGTTCGCTTTTTAGGAGATAACCGATTTTTGTGGTGTGGCGTAGTCTATAGAGCCGGAAATTCTAAGTAGGGCCGACCGTTGAACGATGGGAAATGACGGCTGAACGATAACGGGCTTCCAAAAAACGGGATCTCAAATTTTTACTTTTTGAAAGCGTGGATCATAAATGGGGAAAAATGCAAAACTTCTTTCGTCATTTCGTGCAGCAATTTTTTTGAAAGCTGAATCTTTTTCAAAGGTGAAAGCTCTATCAAATAGTTCCGTCACATCTCAAAACTCGGTGATCTCATAAAAAAGGACGTCCTTAATTTGGTCATGCTCACCTCCAATTTCAGGGCTGACGCGCGAGTGCTACGTCTCGAGCCAGGCGCGCAGCTCCTCGGCCGCTCCCATCAACCGGTGAGGGTTTTTGAACCCCTTCTTTTTCTGTGTATCTATCTTGTCCATGTATTTATGTTGCTAACTAATAAAGCCTCGATGTCGCTGCTGAAGCGTTTGTGTGTGTGTTCGTCGTGGATTCCGTGCCCCGGGCGTCTATCCGGCTAATGTTGCTCATTTTCAGCACGCCGCTCTCGCAGCTGCAGGCGGCCTCGATTCCGCTCGACAAACGCACGTCGCTGCCGAGCCCCAATGACCCGGCCATCGTTCGCCTGCATGAGGTAACGGTTATTTCATCTTACAATGAGGTTCATCTTACGATGTGGGGTTTTTTCGGAGCTTTTTTAGTTTTGTTATGTGAAATAGCTCAACTGGTAGAGCTTGAAATTCTGAACCAATCCCGTCTTCAAAAAAAGCTGCTGAACAATTGCGGTCTACGAAAAGAAGCCTCACGTAGCTGGCATTTTGATCAGCAGTGCCAAAAATCGACAAATCGGCCTCTTCAGATCAAACTTTCTCGAATACCGTAATGGTTCAGCAATGGTTCAAACCTGGGCTTGTTCAGAATATCAAGCCCTATCGGATGAGCTAGGTCACATCGCAAGACTCCAAATGCGCCGAAAAACCCTCCTTTTTCCCGAATTTTACTAGGAATATCGTTTCTAGTAGCTTTGACACTTTAATTTTGTTTCTATCCAGAATGCGTGTTTCGTTAGTCTTCACTTTATAGAAGTTTTCTAAATCGGTTTCCACTAGAATTTGCCTTTCTTTTTGCAAAAAAAAAACAGTTTTGTGGCTTTTTCCTGTTCTTGCATGCCTGTTTTGCCACCGTCCGACGTCCCTTTGCACGAATCGCTTCCTTTTCTCGTATATGTTCTGTGTCTAGGGTGTCCGCGTCCCAATCGACTCGCAGCCACAGCACGGAACGAATCCTCGTCTCGGAAGCGCCCTCAAGAACTGTGCCGTACGTTTGTCCCGTCCACCCTGTGTTCATGTGTTTTTGTATTCCAGCGCCGCTCGTTCTCCTCGTTCGTCAACGCGCTGCACTCGCCGCTGCCGCGCACGCCAAGCCGTACGTGGGGCGTGCGGAACAACGACCAGTGGAACGACCCGTTCACCGATGAAGATGACGAGAACCAACGCGTGCTTCAGCGCAAGCGGGAGCAATATCTGCAACAGCAACGGGAGCAGCAGCGACAAGAGCCGGCACCGGCACCCCGGTCACCATCTATCAGTGTTGGTAGCTTGTGTTTTGTGTGCGAACGAACGTGCAGCCAGAATGCCCATGCCGCAATGCCCGAGAACGGTTCTTTAGTATTGCCCGGGAATCTGAATTTTTAAAATATAGAGGAAAGTTATGCTATTCCTGAACGCCAAACGACGCAAATTTATTAAAAAGCTCAAATCTTGATTTCTAGCAAGAAAATGCCGATTTTGGATAAAAATTTCAAACTTTTTGAAGCCTTTTCTAAATGGTCCGCGCCCCTTCCCGGTAATACCAAAGGACCCGAAACACAAAAATTCTGCCGAAAATTTTGGGTTTCAAGCTTTTGCGTGTGTCGGCTTTTTCCGCTGTTTTTTTTGGGAAAGCCTTCTAAATCCTGCTGATCCGTTACCACTGTCATTTTATGCGAGATCCAAGAATCGTTTCTATGTTTATTTCTATGGACAAATCAATTAAAAGCATCTTTGATCATCTTTAATTTCTAATTTCAGACTCGCAACCGTCGCTCCAGCTCGTTGGCCTTCCAGAACTTGGCGCAAAAGGCGAGCAACTTCCTCAGCAAAGGGTATCCAGCTTTTTCTTTCACGTATTGTTCCCATTTTCAGACGTCGCCGCAAGAGCACTGAACGCACCACCCACACCAACGTCCGGCCGGTGCTGCCAAGACGACGGTAAACTATCTATTCCTTTCGCCTCAGGTTTGCCTTTTCCAGCGACCTCTCTGCCGACAGCTCGTCGAGTCGCCCGCACCATGCCGGTCTTGCCGGCCACCAGTCGCGCAGTCGCATCAGGGACAGCCCGCAACGCTCGAAGGGAGCCGTATCTAAGGAGGTATCTCATTGCTAGCTTTAGGCATTCAGACATTTACGGTTTTCTGACGCCCTTGGGTTTAATTTCTATAAATATTTATATTGCTTGGATTGAGCTATTTTATGCGTGATTTTAGGAACAGGCCGAGCAGCGCCGCAAGCTCGTCGCCCGTCAGCCAACACCAGGCCCGTCCGGCTCGAATTCCCACAAGCCGCGTCAGTCATCCGGTTCCCTTTTTTAATTTTATTTCTAGCGAGCTTCACCATCTCCAGCAGCAGCACCACCCCGGTCAAGTCGCAGCGGCCGCCCGCCTTGCCACGCGAGGTCACCAGCCCGTCCTTTGACTTCAGGGTATTTTTGACGTTTATTTACCGCAATTCGCATTTAGGACATTCCTAATATGGAACGCGTGATCCGTCGGCTCAGTTGGGTTGAGCCCCTGCTCCCCTTCCCTCGAGCCCCTCTTTCGCACGAGTACATTGCGATACCGTCGCCGACGCCACGGCGCGCGCCCAAGGAAGGCAGGCCGCCCAAAGAAGAGAGCCCTCTCCCAGTCAGTCGCGGATTTTTTGGGCTCACCGGATCCCCGTTGCCGCCGGTTTCCCCTCTAATTCCCCGTCCCCTAGGTCCCCCGTTTTTATTCGCCCCCCCCGTAACTCCTTTTAACATCGTTCTCCCTCTAAATTCTCACTCTCATCAATTTCCCTCGCGCAGATTATTTAACAATAAACTTTCTCTCACTAAATTAGTGTTTTCCTAATTACATTCTAGTCTTCTAATAAGTTTTTGGTTTTTCTCCTAGCGTCTTGTAAGGCGCAGCGAGTTGTTTGTGGAGTTAGGAGCTCCCTCATCTTGGCACAACCCTCCTTGCGTGCTCTTCTTGGCGTTGTAGCCGTTGTGAAAGCGTTGGTAGCTGCCCTCCCAAAGGTAGCGAAACCCAACTGGGGGCCGAACCGTGCTTTCCCCACCTCTCAAGCCCTAGCAGAAGCATCCCCATGTGCTGAAGCGAAGGTTGGCCCAGCCGTTCAGCCCAGAACGCGCTCGGTGGCCTGGCCAAACTCGCCCAGAGTTTTGTGCCAAGAGTTTAACCGTCGATTGGCAGCCCAAGCCTTTCGGACGTCGACATGCTCTGGTTTTGCCCGTGAACCAGGCATGAACAGCCATCGAAAAGCCCTTCTTTGAAGAAGTAGAGGCCAAGATGAAGAAAAAGCCAGAAATTGGCTGAAAAAGCACCCAAGAAACCCGCAAGAAGGTAGCCATTATCACCGCAGAGACCGGTGAGCAAAGCAAGCACATGGATCGATGTGGATCACATGATCATGCTGCTGGAGATTACACGAATCCGAGTGTATATGGGTGAAAAAGACCGAAGAGCTTCCACCGCTGCAGCTGGTTGCTCGCGCACTTTGATCCGCAGTGATCTCGGCATAGTGAGACTCGAGTTTGGGCTCAGGATCGATTCGCGGAGCCGGTGTGGGACTGGACATCGTGGCCGCCTTTCCGCTGTTTCTGCCGCAGAATCAGTACCCGGACTATTTTGTGCAAGTTGGACGCATCCGCCGCATCACGGATGTGAGCTGGACAACTTGGCACGGTGTTACAGCCCTTTGACTTGCAGCTGTGCACGGCTCAGTCATCGATTTGTTTTCGTTTTCCGGTTTTAGTGGTGTGGATTTTGTATTGCGGGTACAGAATGCTCACGATTTTCCGCCGCGCTCGTCTTTTTGAGTGGAATCTTGCCAGTACTGCAAGATCGCTTCAAAGAAAAAGCCGCCACAAGTGCCCACAACTTTCGCCTGAAAGTGAGTTGATTTTGCCTTATTCTCAGATGCAATTTTTCCAGAGTGACGAATCGCGAGCGTCATTGTGGCCAGAAGTTCTCTGCGAAGACCGCTTTCTCCGCTCCCAATGGCCAGAAACATCTCAAACCGGCGTATTCAAGGTTCTATCGGTTTCTTTAATCCCGCCTAGGCTTGATTTTCGACGTTTACTCGCTCCATGCGCAGAAGTTCGTCCCAGAACTCGGCTCCTTTTGGAAAGTGCGAAACGCACACGTTTTGTAAAGGGAATTCATGAGCCCTGCACATTTCTCTGCTTTAGCACTTGGAAAAATGAGCTTTCCACCTCGCCATGTTGAGCTTTTCGACTGCTTTCGCAGAATTCTTCGATTCATAGCGCTCCGAATTGAAAATTCCTCTTTTTGCTATCAGTCGTATCAAGATTAGAAACCTCGGTGATCCCAGCCTTTCGAATACCCGCATTTTTCATTTGAAAAAGATTTCCATGACCCCTCGTTGAAAGTAAAATGGCATTTCGCAGCTTTTTCTTGAATCGATTGCCCTCTCTAAATCGTTTTCAGTTAGGAAGGTCCTGCGAATCCTAACAAGCAAGAAGCCATCAGATTTCGTTGCGCGGCGAGGCGCGTCTAGCGCCCTTTTGCCCCCGCCTCTCGTCCCCGAGTTGTTTTTTGCCCCGCCGTACCCTCCCCCGATTCATCGCCTTTTAGGGATGAAGTTTTTGTAATTTTCCCGCGTTCTCACCCGCTCATAAAGCAATAACTTTTGAAACCCGGACTGGCAATCCCTTTCGCCAAGCGTTTTTACCTGGTATGAAGTTGACAAGAACGCGCCATTCTTTGTTTTCTCTCGCCACGCCCAAATTCGCTTGTTTTCCCAGCTCTCGCGCGCAAATTTTGCTTTGAAGGCTTCGAAATTTCGTCGCTAACTCTTCTTTCATCGTCAAAGGCCTTTTCAAACTCGTTTCCATCTCGAAGAATGCTTTCCCTGCAAAACGCTCCTTTTTCAGGACTGATTTCGCCTCAAAAATCGAGCGGAAAAGCTTTGTCGTGATGCTATAGCTCCGCCCAAAGCTATACTTTTGAATTGCCGCCGCAAAATTACTCATTTCTTTTGCACAAAAGTTTTGAGGACTTTATTTTCGACGATTGAAAACGTTTCCCGCGATATTCTCCCACTTTCGCAAATTTTTGCCGTGTTTTGTTGCCTAAAACTCGCCAAAACCTCGCTGATCCCTCCGCGCTCTCGCATTGCAATGCCTTTTGCTCTGCTTTCCACGTGATTCAAGTTGATTTGATTGATTGATTTTTGTTCTCAAAGTTCTGGTTGTCCTCGCCAAATTTTGACTACATTTCACGTTTTCCAGGTAGCACGGCCTGAAGAGCCCGGCCCGCCCTTGCGCTGATGGCTTCCAACGAGGATCGGACCCGCGTTTACGCTGCCCTGATTCTCCAAGACGATGAAGTCGCGATCACCGGCGACAAGATCTCCACGCCCCTGAAAGCCGCCAAGGTTTATTTCGAGCCCTGCTGGCCCGATCTTTTCGCCAAGGCCCTCGACGGAGTCGATGTCAAGAACCTGATCATCTCGGTCTCGTCTGGCGCTGGATCCGGAGAAGTCCCGCTGCTGCTCCCTGGATTGTCAAGTTCCCGCTCGTTCAAGTTCTACACGCGCTCAAGGAGTCAAGTTCGTCAAGGATGTCTTCACGCTCGTCAAGTTCTTCTCTTCCCCACCACCGACTACGTGCTGTTCAACGCCTCAAAATGGTCAAGCTCGTCAAGGATGTCTTCATCATCGTCAAGCACTTCTCGCCATCTCCACCGACTTCTTGTCGCTCAACATCTCAAAGTGGTGAAGCCCGTCAGAAGGATGTCTGGAACAAGTGGTGAAGCTCGTCGTCAGCAACGCAAGTTCTACGTCGCCGTCGTCACCGACTACTCGATGCGCAGCTACAAGACAAGGAATAAAAGAAAAAGTAAACTCTTTTCCTCGTGCCGTATTGTAATTCTGTGCTCGTTTTTCATTTTCACGACTTTCTACGTTGTTATTCTCGTTGCCGCATTTCCTTTTCATGTGTATTCTTTCCTTTCCCCGGCCCCACCTTTTTTCTGTATCCCCCTCGCCTCGGCCCGCCCGTGCAAGACGATGGAACGCCAGAAGGTGCACGGGCCACCACAAGGATTGGATACGACGCAAGGAATGGATGTGAAAGGACGACTACAACAAGAAATGGATACGAAAATATGGACGCGACAAGGAATGCAAGCATGTTCGTTCTCTCTGAAGGAAGGATGTCTGCCCGTCGATCGACAAGTCTGCATCAAGCAAAGGAAACCCGTCCGCAAGCTCATCTACCCGTCAAGTCAAGGAAAAGTACGTTTTTTGGAGAGAAGGATGGATGCCCGAGCGTAATTCGTCTACGTCAAGCCAAACCCGTGGCCATGCTCGTTACAAGATCGTCCACCGCCCGAGTCGGATCGGTTACAAGTACGTTTACGTGAAGGAAGGATGCTGTTTCAACGTCGCGGACGACGTTTATTCCGGGGGGTGCCGAGTTGGGTTGAGCCCCTGCTCCCCTTCCCTCGAGCCCCTCTTTCGCACGAGTACATTGCGATACCGTCGCCGACGCCACGGCGCGCGCCCAAGGAAGGCAGGCCGCCCAAAGAAGAGAGCCCTCTCCCAGTCAGTCGCGGATTTTTTTGGGCTCACCGGATCCCCGTTGCCGCCGGTTTCCCCTCTAATTCCCCGTCCCCTAGGTCCCCCGTTTTTATTCGCCCCCCCCGTAACTCCTTTTAACATCGTTCTCCCTCTAAATTCTCACTCTCATCAATTTCCCTCGCGCAGATTATTTAACAATAAACTTTCTCTCACTAAATTAGTGTTTTCCTAATTACATTCTAGTCTTCTAATAAGTTTTTGGTTTTTCTCCTAGCGTCTTGTAAGGCGCAGCGAGTTGTTTGTGGAGTTAGGAGCTCCCTCATCTTGGCACAACCCTCCTTGCGTGCTCTTCTTGGCGTTGTAGCCGTTGTGAAAGCGTTGGTAGCTGCCCTCCCAAAGGTAGCGAAACCCAACTGCTCGACTTCTCGCCACTCGCCGAGTCCCCTGCCCAAGCTACGCCGGCCGCCAAGAAGCCTGCCTCACCGATGCGACAGAAGAATGCGAGGACCAAGTCGAACGCTTCCGACTACAAGAACGCGGCGGCCCCTCGGAATTCATGTAGTTGTAGGAGCATGAATGGTATGATTCGACACGGTATAGCGAGTGCACATTGAATCTATTATCACAAAATCCTAAACGAAATTGATTTAATGTAATTGATTAAACGGTAATATGAAAATTTTCTGCATCATTCGCAGCGTCTTCCAAAACCGGCTCTAAGGCTCTAACAAAGTGTCTGTTAATCACTTGAATATGGCGGTGTAGCCGCCCGCGAAAAATCGCTTTTCCTCTCCCAGAAAGGACTGCCGGCCCCCGGAAAATGGACTGCCGGGATTTCCCGCTGAACATATCGGAACACCCCTGAACGAGCCATTTTACAACGCATTCAAAATTGTTAAGCAACGGCCGTGCATCTAATTAGCCGCTTCTTGCGGTCATTTTGCTTCGAGAAATTTAAGGCAGGTTACCGCGTACTAAACCCCCCAAAAAAACAGGAGAATTTTAGAAAACGGGTTGTAAAATAGCGCCTTGAGATAAAAACGTGATTTTGAAGGTTGTTGCAAACTGGTCGTTTCCAGGGCTTTCGAATCGTGTAGCTATCATTCCGACCAGATCCTTCTCTCCAAAATTCCATGGTGTTTTGATTCGGACACCCCGTATTTTCGGGGTCATTCCATAGCTAACGCATCAAGCTTTACCAAGGCTACCCGGGTTCGATTCCCGACCGACGCAATTCTTTTTGCCTTTTGGGGAAAATGACGCGGAGGCTGTTCAAATACCGGCACAAACTTATTTTAATTTTAGCGTGGTGGCGGTGGCGGCTATCCGGGCGATGGAGGAGCCGGCCGATTTGCTGGAGAGGGAATTGTTTCGAAATAGTAGGTTTTGCGTTAATTAGCTTAAATTAGCTTGCTATTTTAGTTTCTTTTTCTTATTTTTACACGATCTAATTTGCTATCAGAATGCCGAAATTTCGTAATCTCGACATTTCAGAATGTTCAAGGTATATTAGTCGGAATTTCAGAATACCGACACTTCAAAATTTCGAAATTTTTCCGGGAGGTGCTTATGTAAATTTCTAAATTATCAATCTCCAAGTTATGATTTTCAACACGATGATTTTCGACATTTCGAAAGTAACGATTCGTTTTGCAGGCCCATGGCACTTCCGGCCGTTCCGCCTGGAAAACCCGCTGGAGGCCGAGGTGTACCGGCTGGCGCATCCGATTGTAGAAGCAGACGGGAAGCAGGTGTTCAAGCTCGCCTTTGATGTCAGGAGGTTCAAGCCGGAAGAGGTGGGCCCGAGCGTGGACTTTTTAGTTTGCCGGAAAAACGGAGCTTTCATAGCGAAACCAAGCGCATTTCATAGGTGTCAATTTCCACCAACGCCTCGGAAAAGCTGATCACGGTGGAGGTGAAGCACGAGGACGAGATGTCGCAATTTTCCTTTACGAAAAAGATGGCAATTCCGGAGGGGGTGACGATAAATGGTGAGTGGAAAGAGAGAGAGCGAGAGAGAGAGAGAGAGATAGAGATGGATAGATAGATAGATGGAATCTACGAACAATATTCATAGAAATGAGTTGCCGCTACGATGAGGACGGCGTTCTGACGATTCGAGCCCCATATGTCGCGCCACCAAAGGAGACGCCGAAATTGGAGAAGCCCGAGGCAAAGGATATCCCGATCAAACACGAATAGGCACTTCCAAGGCATTGTGATGTATATACTGTAATTGTTACAAGTTTTCAATAAATTAATATTCAAGCCTGAGGCAAAGGACGTCCAGATAAAAACGAATAAGTGTCTACCAAAAGCCATACCGATGTATATATTGTAATTGTTGCGACTCTTCAATAAATAAATATTCATTGCCCAGAAATAAAAAAGACAACCACGCCTCCAATTGGTTAATATGATTTATTGAATGCCGAATACAAAACTGCTGTTGCTCATCGTAATTGACGGAGCTGAGGTGGGGGTCCGCCGAGACGCGACGACCAAATGTACAGCGCAAGTGGATGGAACGATTGAATTGGGGGCACATAATACGGAAAATAATGGACAGTCTGTTAAAAACAACACATTTTAAGGAGGGGGGCGGAAAGGGCGCTTTGAAATGGGGGATACCGGCCTTTAATTTTTGTTTTGTTCGTGCTTCACATCAAAAAAAAAGGGAAAAACAGAAATATATTTCGGAGAAAAGGTGGGGGGTTAGGGGTCGGCACACGGCAATCGAATGGCCAGCGAATGTGGGGCGACGCCACTTTGTACGAGCGGAAGGGGGGGGGGGCAGAACGATACTGTACTATGGACACACTGGCCCCTGAGGAAGTGAGTGATCGAGGAGAAGGAGCGCTATGCAAGAAACATGCAAATAGCCTGGAAAGACACACATTTGCGAAAGAACGGGGGAGCAGACAAACGCGAAGAAAACGAGGCAGTTGTTCAGCTACAGCTGACGGCTTCGAAGCGGCTGCACGTCGCTGCGTCGACCCGTCGGCTCCGAGAGGCGTCCACTTCCGTTGTGTGACTGCGGCGTCTAGAAAAGAATCATAAAAGCATTTTTAAACGAGTTTAATTATATTTAAACTGGGAAGACAATTAAAAAACTCGGAAACGTTTTTGGTAAAATGATGCGGCTTTTGATCAAAAATCGATGTTTTTGTAATTTTCAAAACAACTGACATTATGCGTGCTTCCGCCTCCAAACATGTTGACCCGATCGCGGACGAGCCCGCGGCGGTTCGTCGAGATGAACGCCACCGAGGGGCGTTGCGGCTCAAAGTTCTGGCCCATGTCCAATTCCTGAAAAACGGCTATCGAAATTCGATTCAAAAGCACGAACCGAGCTTGACGAAGCGGCGACGATCGAGTCTCGATAGCGGTCACTGTCCCGGAACTCTTCCACGCTCAGCTGACGTTGCAGGCTCTTGGACTAAAAAAAAATTAAATGAGTGAAAGGCGATCAAAATGACGGCATTTTAAAACTGCTAATTCAGAATTCAGTAAACATTTATCCAGTGAATTCAAAATATTCCCTGCGCCGAAGTTTTATAAAGGCTGGTTATCGCAGTTGGGTTTCAGCGTTTAAAAAGCGACAGCCAATCGCAGAACTGAAATCTATGGTTTTGCAGCCATAGAATTACGACCTTTAGGCTAAGCTAGTGCTCTAAAATTAGTTTCAAAAAGTAGTGAAATCTTGACGGAACGCACACTAGGATTCGCAAAAACTCAAGAATTCCGAGAGATTAATGAGAATCCATAAAAACCAAAAATATACCGGTGAATAGACGGCATGACGCTGCCCGAGCAGACTGGCCGACATGCCGCGGCGCGACAACGGTGATTGCATCGCGTGCGACGACGACTGCTGGATGGGCGAACGGACGACGTTGTTGGCAATCGGGGAGTCATCTTCGAACTGCAGTTGGAACTGGCGGTGGCCGTCGGTGGGGGAACGAGCATAGCCTGGCGAGAGCGGTTGACGGGCCGCACTTGTGCGCGAGAGGTTCCCAGGCGGGGCCGGCACTAAAATATAAAATTTTTAAATATCGAAAATAGTGGTTTTGTGCGCGTCAATGTTTAGCCACCACCGCATGCGTATGGTCCGCAACTAGCGCTTCAGGGGCAGATTTTAAGGCACGTTTGGCATGGCGTTAGATGCGTAATGGTCCAGAGACGAGTACACACACAACCGATTTTTTAAAAAATAGCTATTTTCGTCATCAAATTTAAGTTTTTGTAAAGATTTGGCTAGTTCAAATCCAAGGCATAGCTAAATATACCTTTGAAAACCGGCTCGGCAACCATCTGCGAATCGAGGCTGAGCTGCTGGATGATGGTTTGACGGGCCCGATCTTTGGCCACGGCATCCGGACTTGGGGGAGCGGGTGGCTTCCGGTCGTAGACGTCGGCGTGTCGCGAGTACAGGCTCGAGCGCGAGACGGATGGGCCGGGCATGGCTGACATCGACTTGGTCACCGGCTCCACGCGCACGTCCATGAGACCGCCAGCACGTTCATGCACGACGGCAGGAACCTGAAAAGAAACGTTATAAGGATTCGCGTTGGCAAAAGAGATGTTATTTGCATTTTCCGATCGCTAAACAGCTATAACCACCTTTGACAATTTTGACGTTCAAAACATTCAAATTTTGACGAGTTTCGCCGTTTTTCTGCAATTTTATCCAAGACCAAAATCAGTTTTTGGCGCTATAGAATAAAACGCCCTTTAGTTGACTGATTTAGATGCAGAACCGGCAGTAAGCAACGTACCGCTGTATGGCGGGCGACCGCCGAGATGAGCTGCACGGCCGGCTGGTTGGGATAGTTGTGGTGGGGCGAACGGGTGGCCACCGGGCTCTGCACGGGCGTCACTTGAAGTATGCGCTGCGGGCTCGGCTAAACAAAAATGTTAATTGCAGAGAAGCTACAATAAATACCATTTCGGAAATGCCGATACCGCCAGGGCCCTGCTCGGTGGTGATCGACAGCGGGGTGACGTCATACTTGTTGCGCGACGGGACGACTGTTGGGCCAAGCTTGTGAGACGGTTCTGAAAATCTCATTGGAAAGGAAGAAGCTGCAAAAACGCACCGGCAGGGAGCATCGGCGAAGTGGCGGCGTTGGCCGTCGACGTTTCGGTGTTTGCGTCACGGCGTTTCAGGCGCTTGGTGCGACGCGGGCGAGCGTCCAGGTCCATCCACTAAAAATTGACTAAATCAAGTAAAAGCAAGCATACCAAAGTCTTCAAATGTTTCGCCCGATTCTCCAAGATGTCGTCCGAGCTGTCGCCGGTGGTCTCTTCGAGATCTTCGACGGAATGCGTGCGGCGCCGCATCACGTTTTCCTTCTCCTCGGCGGTGATCGCCTGAGTGACACGGCGACGCGGCAAACCGTTGGCCACGGTGTTCGGGTGATGGCGTCTGGAAAAAAGGGTTTGCGTTGACGGAAAGTTACAGCCAAAATACAGGAATCTACAACAAATCCTGGCAAATGCTGGGTGTCCCCAAAAAAACGTACACCACAATCCAGTGGTCCGCGAGAAGCTCGAATCCGGATAATTTCTATACGAAACGAAAACTCGTAAAAAGCGAGAAAAACGCTTTTATTTTTGTTTTCTGGTTTCTTTTAGACTTTTTTTGGGGCACATTGTACACAAACATCAACCCTCTCACCTCAGCACATTCGACTTGACGGGTGTGGTGTGTCGACGGCGACGCTCCTTTTTCGTCTGCGTGGTGCTCGGGATCATCGACTGGGCCCAGACGTTGTTGGCCGCCACGTTCTTGTAGTCGGAAGCGTTCGACTTGGTCCTCGCATTCTTCTGTCGCATCGGGGAGGCAGGCTTTTTGGCGGCCGGCGTAGCTTGGGCAGGGGATTCGGCGAGTGGCGAGAAGTCGAGCCGACGGATCACGCGTTCCATATTAGGAATGTCCTAAACGCGAATTACAGGAAAACAAGTTGCAAATTACCCTGAAATCATAGGACGGGCTGGTGACCTCGCGGGGCAAGGCGGGCGGCCGCTGCGACTTGACCGGGGTGGTGCTGCCGCTGGAGATGGTGAAGCTCGCTAAAAAATCAAAATCAAAAAGGGGGAATGGGATACTCACGCTGCTTGTGGGAATTCGAGCCGGACGGGCCTGGTGTTGGCTGACGGGCGACGAGCTTGCGCCGCTGCTCGGCCTGTTCCTAAAATGACGTATAAAATAGCTCAATCCAAGCAATATAAATATTTATAGAAATTAAACCCAAGGGCGTCAGAAAACCGTAAATGTCTGAATGCCTAAAGCTAACAATAAGATACCTCCTTAGATACGGCTCCCTTCGAGCGTTGCGGGCTGTCCCTGATGCGACTGCGCGACTGGTGGCCGGCGAGACCGGCATGGTGCGGGCGACTCGACGAGCTGTCGGCAGAGAGGTCGCTGGAAAAGGCAAATCTGAGGCGAAAAGAAAAAGATAGTTTACCGTCTTCTTGGCAGCACTGGCCGGACGTTGGTGTGGGTGGTGCGTTCGGTGCTTTTGCGTCGACGACTGGAAATCAAAATAATGGCAGAAAAGAGAATGGTTGATACCCCTTGCTCAGGAAGTTGCTCGCCTTTTGCGCCAAGTTCTGGAATGCCAATGAGCTCGAGCGACGGTTGCGAGTCTGAAATTAGAAATTAAAGATGCAGTGCAGAGGAAAGCCTGCTTTGAATTGATTTGTCCATAGAAATAAACATAGAAACGATTCCTGGACCTCGCAGAAAAAGACAGTGGTAACAGATCAGCAGGATTTAGAAGGCTTTCCCAACAAAACAGCGAAAAAGCCGACATGCAAAAGCTTGAAACCCAAAATTTTCGGCAAAATTTTTGTGTTTAGGGTCCTTTGGTATTCCCGGGAAGGGGCGCGGACTATTTAGAAAAGGCTTCAAAAAGTTTGAAATTTTGATCCAAAATCGGCATTTTCTTTCCAGAAATCAAGATTTATGCTTTTTAATAAATTTGCGTTGTTTGGCGGTAAGGAATAGCATAACTTTCCTCTATATTTTCAAAATTCAGTTTCCCGGGCAATACTAAAGAACCGTTCTCGGGCATTGCTGCATGGGCATTCTGGTTGCACATTCGTTCGCACACAAAACACAAGCTACCAACACTGATAGATGGTGACCGGGGTGCCGGTGCTGGCTCTTGTCGCTGCTGCTCCCGTTGCTGGTGCAGATATTGCTCCCGCTTGCGCTGAAGCACGCGCTGGTTCTCGTCATCTTCATCGGTGAACGGGTCGTTCCACTGGTCGTTGTTCCGCACGCCCCACGTACGGCTTGGCGTGCGCGGCAGCGGCGAGTGCAGCGCGTTGACGAACGAGGAGAACGAGCGGCGCTGGAATACAAAAACACATGAACACAGGGCGGACGGGACAAACGTACGGCACAGTTCTTGAGGGCGCTTCCGAGGCGAGGATTCGTTCCGTGCTGTGGCTGCGGGTCGATTGGGACGCGGACACCCTAGACACAGAACATATACGAGAAAAGGAAGCGATTCGTGCAAAGGGACGTCGGACGGTGGCAAAGCAGACATGCAAGGACAGGAAAAAGCCACAAAACTGTTTTTTTTTGGCAAAAAGAAAGGCAAATTCTAGTGGAAACCGATTTAGAAATCCTCTATAAAGTGAAGACTAACGAAACACGCAGTCTGGATAGAAACAAAATTAAAGTGTCAAAGCTACTAGAAACGATATTCCTAGCAAAATTCGGGAAAAAGGAGGATTTTTAGGTGCAATTGGAGTTTTGCGATGTGACCTAGCTGAGTCAATCGGGCTTAATATTCTGAACAAACCCAGATTTCAAAAATTGCTGAACCAATACGGTATTCAAGGAAATTTCATCTGAAAACGCCGATTTGTCGATTTTTGGCACTGCTGATCAAAATGTAAGCTACGTGGGACTTCTTTTCGTAGACCGCAGTGTTCAGCAGCTTTTTTTAAAGACGGGATTGGTTCAGAATTTCAAGCTCCACCAATTGAGCTATTTCACATAACAAAACTAAGAAAGCTTCGAAAAAAATCCTCATTGTAAGATGAAATCACCGTTACCTCATGCAGGCGAACGATGGCCGGGTCATTGGGGCTCGGCAGCGACGTGCGTTTGTCGAGCGGAATCGAGGCCGCCTGCAGCTGCGAGAGAGGCGTGCTGAAAATGAGCAACATTAGCCGGATAGACGCCCGGGGCACGGAATCCACGACGAACACACACATAAACGCTTCAGCAGCGACATCGACGCTTTATTAGTTAGCAACATAAATACATGGACAAGATAGATACACAGAAAAAGAAGGGGTTCAAAAACCCTCACCGGTTGATGGGCGCGGCCGAGGAGCTGCGCGCCTGGCTCGAGACGTAGCATTCGCGGGTGAGACCTGAAATTTGAGGTGAGCATGACCAAATTAAGAACAAGTCCTTTTTTATGAGATCATCGAGTTTTGAGATGTGACGGGACTATTTTGATAGAGCTTTCACCTTTGAAAAAGATTCAGCTTTCAAAAAAATTGCTGCACGAATGGACGAAAGAAGTTTTGCATTTTCCCCATTTATGATCCACGCTTTCAAAAATTAAAAATTTGAGACCCCGTTTTTTGGAAGCCCGTTATCGTTCAGCCGTCATTTCCCATCGTTCAACGGTCGGCCCTACTTAGAATTTCCGCCTCTATAGACTACGCCACACCACAAAAATCGGTTATCTCCTAAAAAGCGACCGTTGCTAAGCGTAAACTATATAAAAAACCGACCAATCCAGGTGGCCCACTCGATGAGAATGGTGACGGCGGTGGCGGCTCTTTGCGAGTCGGCCTTCGCCTCGTTGAGCTGACTGAGGGTGGGCGGGTTGGTTTGGACACGGCCGGGCATGCTGCGCTTCGGCACCCCCTTCGGCTTGTCGAACGCCGTCAAGTCGAACAGGGTCGGCCCGAAGCAGGTCGCCAGATTCTGGATCGTCATCCCGTTTCGGTCGTTGTGCTGGGAGACCTGAAAAATGGGTTAAAAATAGATTGGAAACGCGCAGCACGCGCATTGTTTTGTAAGCAGCTCAAAAAGATCCTGAAAACTTTGGACATAAGTATAGCTTTCGCTTACAAAAGCAAAAAAAAAAAAAACTAAAAATTACCCGATTAAGTTCGCGCATCAAAAAGCACAGCGTCCCCAGGTGGTAGTCGGGCATCCGAGTGCGTAGAATATATTGAAGCTGCTCGCCGGACACCTAAACAAGAGATCAATACTGGAATCCAAATGGCAACTCACGCTCTCACCAGCCCCTTTTCGATCGGCCAGCGTCAGCAGGGCGTTGGCGATGTCGCGAGAATGGAGTAGAGGGTGCTAAAATCTTGATGTAAACACGGAGATTCTCAACTGCTAACCTTTAGAGTCTTGAAAAAGGTCTTTATCAACGAGCACACATCCAAATAGTTCAAATCGAGCGGGATCCGCTCACGCCCCTGGTAGATTGCCTGAAAAAAAAACAGATTTAATTAAATTAACGCCAAAAAATTCTCACCAGAATCTTTTTGCTGTACGAGTTGATGCGGGCATTGTTGCCCCCTTTCCGGAACAGCCCCTCCTTCTCAATGTTCGAGCGAATGATGTTGAAGGCGTCGACGAGAAATTTGGGCACTTCGCGCAGGGTGAGCGTGGTGATGCCCTTGGCCTGTTGCTCGCTCTTCTCCACCTCGACTTGGATGTTGATGTTGTAACTGGAAAGATTGGAGCATTAAAAAGCTTGAAAAAAATTTCGCGGGACAAAAGTTTTCGAGGTTCTTTCGCATTATCGGGGGGGGGGGATGGGTAATTTTTTGTACTCGTCTTGAAAAGCCTCGCGTCTTAAAAGCAAGTGTTTTAATGGTGTTTTTAGCAAAAAAAAAAACAACTATGTTGAACTAACACACAATTTTAAAACTTTAAAAACGTTCAAAAAGCCAAAATGTTGGGCAAAAGACGCAAAATTTCTCTCCCCCGATAATGCCAAAGAACCTGTCTCAAAAACTAATAGAAAAAATTACCATTTGACGGAGCCGAGCTGAAGGGTGGACTCGGAAGTTTTGGGCTGGCTGCAAGTGGCCTCGATGTACTCCTCGGTATATGGTATCTCGGAGACAATCATCTTTGGCTGGCTGTTCGATAGCTTCTGTGCGTGGTCTGATCGATGCTGGTGCTTAGATCATCCCACGGCGGCCAGAGAGAGCTTGCTGAAAATTCCGGAAATTAGGCGGAAACCCAAAAAAAGCGTGGAAGGCCAACGAGCTGGAGCGACGGTTTCGAGTCTGAAATCAGAAATTAAAGAGGATTAAAGATGCTTTGAATTGATTTGTCAATAGAAATACACATAGAAACGATTCTTGGATCTCGCATAAAACGACAGTGGTAACAGATCAGCAGGATTTAGAAGGTTTTCCCAAAAAAAACAGCGAAAAAGCCGACATGCAAAAGCTTGAAACCCAAAATTTTGTGTTTAGGGTCCTTTGGTATTCCGGGAAGGAGCGCGGACTATTTAGAAAAGGCTTCAAAAAGTTTGAAATTTTGATCCAAATCCGGCCATTTTCTATACAGAAATCAATATTTGAGCCTTTTAATAAATTTGCGCAGTTTTGGCGTTGTGCAATAGCATAAATACTTCCTCTATAATTTTAATAAAAAAAATCAGATTCCCGTGAAATACCAAAGAACCGTTCTTGGGCATTGCGGCATGGGCATTCTGGCTGCACGTCTCGTTCGCAGCACACAAAACACAAGCCACCAACACTGGATAGATGGTGACCGGGGTGCCGGTGTCGGCTCTTGTCGCTGCTGCCCTGTTGCTGTTGCAGATATTGTTCGGGCTTGCGCTGAAGCACGCGTTGGTTCTCGTCATCTTCATCGGTGAACGGGTCAAACCAGATGATTGTTGTTCTGCACGCCCAACGTATGGGTTAAGGTGTGCGGCAGCGGCGAGTGCAGCGCGTTGACGAACGAGGGCGAACGAGCGGCGCTGGAATACAAAAACACATGAACACAGGGCCGACGGGACAAACGTACGGCACAGTTCTTGAGGGCGCTTCCGAGACGAGGATTTGTTCTGGTGCTGTGGCTGCGGGTCGATTGGGACGCGGACACTTGTGACACAGAACATATACGAGAAAAGGAAGCTATTTGCGCAAAGGGACGTCGGACGGTGGCAAAACAGACATGCAAGGACAGGAAAAAGCTACAAAACTGTTGTTTTTTTGCAAAAAGAAACGCAAATTCTAGTGGAAACCGATTTAGAAATCCTCTATAAAGTGAAGACTAACGAAACACGCAGTCTCAAAAGAAACAAAATTAAAGTGTCGAAGCTACTAGAAACGATATTCCTAGTAAAATTCGGGAAAAAGGAAGGTTTTTCGCTGCATTTGGAGTCTTGCGATGTGACCTAGTCAATCGGACTTGATATTCTGAACAAGCCCAGATTTCAAAAATTGCTGAACCAATACGGTATTCGAGAAAGTTTGATCTGAAAAGACCGATTTGTCCATTGTTGGCACTGCTGATCAAAATGGAAGCTACGTGAGACTTCTTTTCGTAGACCGCAATTGTTCAGCAGCTTTTTTTGAAGACGGGATTGGTTTCAAGCTCTACCAATTGAGCTATTTCACATAACAAAACCAAAAAGCTCCCGAAAAATTCTCATGTGGGTTGAAATAACCGTTACTCTGCAGGCGAACGATGGCCGGGTCATGGGGGCTCGGCAGCGACGTGCGTTGTCGAGCGGAATCGATGCCGCCTGCAGCGCGAGAGCGGCGTGCGAAAATGAGCAACATAGCCGGATAGACGCCCAGGCACAGAATCCACGACGAACACACACATAAACGCTTCCCAGCAGCGACAACGACGCTATAGGAGCAAACAAATACATGGACAAGATAGATACACAGAAAAAGAAGGGGTTCAAAACCCCCACCGGTTGATGGGAGCGGCCGAGGAGCTGCGCGCCTGGCTCGAGACGTAGTACTCGCGGGTGAGCCCTGAAAATCTGAGGTGAAGCATGACCAAATTAAGAACAAGTCCTTTAAGGAGATCACCGAGTTTTGAGATGTGACGGGACTATTTTGATAGAGCTTTCACCTTGAAAAAGATTCAGCTTGCAAAAAAATTGCTGTACGAAAGGACGAAAGAAGCTTGAATTTTCCCATCTATGATCCACGCTTTCAAAAAATTAAGAATTTGAGACCCTGTTTTTTGAAGCCCGTTATCGTTCAGCCGTCATTTCCCATCGTTCAACGGTCGGCCCTACTTAGAATTTCCGCCCTATAGACTACGCCACACCACAAAAATCGGTTATCTCCCAAAAAGCGACCGTTGCTAAGCTGTAAACTATATAAAAAAAACCGACCAATCCAGGTGGCCCACTCGATGGGAATGGTGACGGCGGTGGCGGTTTTTTGCGAGTCGGCCTTTCGCCTCCGTTGAGCTGACTGAGGGTGGGCGGGTTGCCTAATAATGGCCGGCATGCTGGTGTGCTTCGGTACCCCCTTCGGCTTGTCGAACGCCGTCAAGTCGAACAGGGTCGGCCCGAAGCAGGTCGCCAGATTCTGGATCGTCACCCCGTTCGGTCGTTGTGCTGGGGAGACCTGAAAAATGGGTTAAAAATAGATTGGAAAACGCGCAGCACGCGCATTGTTTTGTAAGCAGCTCAAAAAGATCCTGAAAACTTTGGACATAAGTATAGCTCGCCTACAAAAGCAAAAAAAACTAAAATTACCCGATTAAGTTCGCGCATCAAAAAAGCACAGCGTCCTCAGGTGGCAGCTCGGGCATCCGGAGTGCGTAGAATAATGAAGCTGCTCGCCGGACACCTAAACAAGAGATCAATACTGAATCCAAATGGCAACTCACGCTCTCACAGCCCCTTTCGATCGGCCGTCAGTAGGTCGTTGGCGATGTCGCGAGAATGGAGTAGAGGGAAAGCTAAAATCTTGATAAAACACGGAGATTCTCAACTGCTAACCTTTAGAGCTCTGGAAAGGGTCTTTACCAACGCGAGCATATCCAAATAGTTCAAATCGAGCGGGATCCGCTCACGCCTCGGTAGATTGCCTGAAAAAACAGATTTTAATTAAATTAACCGCCAAAAATTCTCAACAGAATCTTTTTTGTTGTACGAGTTGATGCGGGCATTGTTGCTCCCTTTCCGAACAGCCCTCCTCTCTAAATGTTCGAGCGAACAATGCCTGAAGGCGTCGACGAGAAATTAGGGCACTTCGGGCAGGGTGAGCGTGGTGATGCCCTTTCTTGGCCTGTTGTTTCATTTTTCTCCACCCCGACTTGGACGTTGATGCTGTAACTGGAAAGATTGGAGCATTAAAAGCCTGAAAAAATTTCTGCGGGACTATTGAAAGGTAGCAAGAGGTTCTTTCGCATTATCGGGGGATGGCGAATTTTGTGCCTCGGTCTTGAAAAGCCTCGCGTCTTAAAAAGCAAGTGTTTCAATGGTGTTTTTAGCAAAAAAAACAACTCATGCTGGAACTAACACACAATTTTAAACTTTAAAAACGTTCAAAAAGCCAAAATGTTGGGCAAAAGACGCAAAATCTCTCTCCCCGGATAATGCCAAAGAACCCGTCTCAAAAAACTAATAGAAAAATTACCATTTGACGGAGCCGAGCTGAAGCGGGTGGACTTCCGGAAGTTTTGGGCTGGCTGCAAGGGTTCCCTGGATGTACTCCTCGGTATGGTATCTGGGAGACAATCATCTTTGGCTGGCTGTTCGACAAAGTTTCTGTGCGTGGTCTGATTCGATGCTGGTGCTTAGGATCATCCCACGGCGGCTAGAGAGAGCTTGCTGAAAATTCCGGAAATTATGGAAACCCAAAAAAGGTGGAAATCCTAAAAGTGGGAAGAG